>JAPZOX010001446.1:0-11775 GCA_037952655.1 Hymenoscyphus sp. LP001 | reverse complement strand
GGTGAGAGGTCACTGCACGTCGAGTCTCTCTTACGTTAGAGTAGACTCATGAGTTTTAGCCACTTGACTAATAATGTTTACGCCACTCCGGATCCTTGTCCAGCGGAGACCAGGAATGTTTTCGTGGTACATACGTACCGCAGCCTGGACATGTGAAGTAATCGTCGAGAATTCGCCCACATTGTGGACATCGCTCTCCACGCTCGAGCCCTTCTGCAAACTTCTTGAGTGCGGCTCGAACACGGCGTGCTCGAGTCTTAGCTCGGATGACGAGTTGTGCGGTGCTGGCGAAAGATGGCATGATGATGAGAGATGACTTGGTCATGGGGAAAGAAGAAATCTCATGAGAGGGTATTTTGTAATACCTTTATGCTTTTATCTTCATCGTTGTTTAGGTGAGTGTTTAAATTGTTTGAAGTGACTAATTAAAGTTGTTCCAAGCCTCTTATGCGCTGTTTAATCTTTAGGGTAGAATTTATTACCTTTGTCTCTCATTGTAGCCATTTCGACCTAGCCGGAAAACTCCGCAAAGGACTTTATCGATTGTGTTTGCAGAACCTATCTAAAAAGCTCGATTTAAAGGTCATAATAGCTATTAGATAAAGAGATCTACCTCGGGTTTTCCTCCTAGGGTATTGCAGTTGCGCTGTTCTAATGAAGTGAGGTTGAAGTTGGGATTTTGGAAACGTTAGTATAATCAAGGGTCACTTTGATGTAAAATCGTATGGGCTCTTGATTCGCAGATACCCTAGGATACTATTTTCAATTCACTTAGAATTATTGGAGGAAAAAGCTTCCGAAGGCAGGTGTTTACGCAGATAAAGGGCCAGGTTTACAATCACAAGAGAATTATGGCTATGGAAAAAGAATGAATGGGTATCTCGATGGTTAGCTGAGTACCTAAATCTTTCACTCTCAAAGCAAAACACCCAGAGGGGTTTATGATTTTGGTGGCACCGAACACCCTAGCTTAGCTGGAAGAGTAGGTTTAAACAAATCCTAGATGAACAATGAAAAGAATACAGTCACGATAAAAATTTAGTTGTGCTTAATTTATTTGTACTTTTATTTTTTGGAACTGAGTTAGATTGTCAGCCAAAAGCAGGTGGGGAAAAGGACTTACCTTATACTCATGATTCCCCAAAAGGGTTATCCTGAATACTTGTAGTATAACACCTAACCCCGGAACATTAGCCTTTTATCGAAGGGGATAGGGATATACTTATTTCATGCCCCTCCCCGTTCCTAACCATGTTTTACATAATTTTTGAAACTCCTAAATTCCAAAAAGTTCGCAGTCGGTCCACGAAATGAGGGATCTTACGAGGCTGTGGCTGTTGTGTATTGTTCTGGGCCTCCAACTCTATCTCCTCGCGTGACCGTTTATTCCTCACTCGTGAACATCGGCTCTTTAACAACAAGTAGACGATCAGGAGAAGGAGGAGAGCCAAGATAACCGCTCCAGCGATGAGTGCCGGAAGGTTCTTCTTGAGACCATTTGCGAATGGGTTTTCGTTTTCTTCCTCCTCCGCAGCGCCAGAGGTTTCTGCCGGTTGTGCTGTTGTTGCTGGGTTTGTATGAGAAGTCTGAGTTGGGCTTGGTTTTTTCGACATGGTAGCATGATTGAGAGGAGCCGTAAGGTCCAATGTGAGACTCGAAGTTGGTCGTGGGTCTCTTGACAAGGTAGCATGATTGAGAGGAATCGGAAGGTCTGAATCAACCAATGTGAGACTCGGAGACGAAGTCTCCACGCTTGGCGAAGTACCAGGGGAAGCTGTTGGAGTAAATGAGGCAAAGTCATAGGTACTCGACATAGTAAAAGCTTTAGCAACTCCCAAGAAGGAAGCACCGAGAATGAATGTTGGGAAATACATAATGTGATGTATTTTGGTGATGACTCCAAAAGTTGTCGAGGAAAGAGAAGGTTCGGGAAGAGTGACGATTAATTTATGTATGCTCTTCTGAGACAATAACTTTGTTTTTTAATTTTCGATCCTTTGTTTTTAATCTGTTGTGTGGTGAAATAAGGGCCGCTCAAAGGACAAGTCGCAGACGTGATTCTTTGTGAACAATTAATAAGCGAAAATCAGCTCTCAATTGTTCAGAACGGCTTGCGCAACCCTGAAAAGTAAACTATACCTATACGCCACCATCAACAAACGCTACCAACAAAAAGCCTCAACCAACAACTCAACCGCCACACCCTTCCTACCCAGTCCAACGACCTGCTCCCTAACCATATCACCCATATCTCCCGGTCCGCAAACAACAACCCCTATGTTTCCCCATCCCCTCTGTCCTTCCTCTTCAAGCAATCCCGTCAAATCAATTCTCCCACTAACGACAACCGTCTTCTCTCTTTCTTCTAAACCCTCTATTACAGGGTTCAATTCCCTGACCATCCCCTCCATCTCCCTCTTCATACTCCATGCAAGCTTAACATTTGGATGTGAAGAAATAAAAGGGAGAACGGCCGTGATTCCTATACCACCAGCGATGAGAATGAGTCTATCACACTTCAGAATGGTATTTGAGGATGATAGCGAGGTGTGACCGTAGGGACCCTCGAGGAGAGTGAGTAGTTTATCGTGACCGCTGAGAAATTTCGTAATGCCAGTGGATTTCTTGATGTATAACGTAACACCCGCCGTCGTCCCCGTTTCTCTCTGGCTCTGACCAAGTTCCGAGACAACTGGGCGATGCCCATTTCTCTCCGCGTCCTTGTCAGAAGGTGTCGAGAAGAGTGATCCCTCTCTACTAACAGCCTTCTTCGATAGCAACATAGAAGTAGGTACAACTGAAAACGGATGATTCTCCCAAGGTTTCAACTCCCCGAGCGTCGGGAAAAAAGCATAAGCATGAACTCCAGGACTTCCACCCCATCTCACACCCGGAACATCAATTCTAACAATATTCCCATCAATATCTACAACCTTCGAATATCGCACTCCCACTTTCACAATTCGCAAAACGCGTAGCGTACGATCGAAAATCCAAACACCAAATGCGGCATACAACCAAAACTCATACCCCCATTCCCTAGTGTAAAGCAACTCAACATGGTACCAACTCCCCACCAAAATAAAAACGGCAAGAATGATATGCATAATAGGGAATATCTCATAAGAAGTACGACGGAAATAAAGGAGCTGAAGAAAAGCATAGCAGAAGAAGCAGCTGTAGCAACAGCGCCCCAAATCCAGTATTGCTCCTTTAATTCCGCTGCATACGTTCCTTTGTTGATATATAATGCGAGTTCGAGAACCGAGTGGAGAATAATTTGTAAACCCATTAATCGAGCAACCCAGCGATGTAAGAGGATAAAGGTAGAGTGTTCCCAGTTTGTTAACCACAGTAGAATATTATTCCGGCCTGAGAATAGGATCACAAGTGGTGCGAGCGCGAAAGCCAGAACACCGGTACGGTTCGAGAGGTACCCCATTATTTCTTGCCATGAGTTTGAAAACCATGCGTTTGGCTGGGTGGATCGGTATCCTGTTGCCGTCAAGATGACGTTGAGAACGAGGAAACCAAAGAGATAAAGGGATTGACCGAGTGTTGGCGCGTAGCCGAGAAAGTATGGGAGGGGTTGAACGTGGAAGCTTTTGATAATGGAGGGATATATTAAGTAGGGTTTGAGTTTTGTGAATACTCCAGCGGTACATGGGAGGTATCCTAATATTGTTAGAATAATCGGGGTGCTGAATCCTACGACAAGGACGATTATTCTGCGTGGTCGGTTAGTACGGTGGAATAATACCAAAAGGAAGGGAGAAATATAGACCCATATTTAGAATGAACCGACTCTTGCTCTTCAAAAAGCTTCAACGTCTTCGACTGTTCATCCCATGCATCAAATGGTACAACAACAGTACTGTTCAGAACCCCCTCAGCATCGAACTCCTTCGCAGGGGACATAGCAATCCCTCGGATAGTCTCTCCGAATGTCCATTTGGGAGCCACGGCTACGTCCCCTGAGGCCTTTTCCCTCCAGTATTTTTCCAGCTTCCAAGTTTCGACATTGTATTGCGCACAGGTTGTTTGCATGCACCAAGCAAGAGTCTTGAGGAATGCAGTATCGCCAGCTCGACATTCGGGAGTCGTCATTCCCGATCCGCCCATATCCATACCACCCATTTCCATGCTGTGACCCTCATCCTCGGAGCAAGAAAGCTGTGCGGACTCGATGGCTGCTCGACAGGCAAAGCAGCAGTTGGGCTTGTACATTTCGATCCCAAAGCCAATGAACGCCGATGAGAGAGGTAGCAAAGTGCACAGGACTGCAAAATTGAAAGAAAAACGCATCTTGTTGCTTCACACTGAGTGTCTGTTTCGCTAGAAAAATGAAACGGAGAGTCGACCGGATTATGGGATATTGAGGATCATATATCTCTCCAGCACTGGAAAATTAGTACAAGTATAACCCATTAACTGACAGCATCTTTCTGACCTAAGTACATAACGTAGACAAGATATGTTCGCAAACCTTCTCAGCCAAGACGGTAAAGTATAGTAGTGGGTAAGGTGTGGCGTTTTCCTTGGCGATGAGCAAGTTTCCACTCCAGTAGACGATGTTCAATTACAACCTCTGAGAACATATGAGAACATAAAATATTCTAACCACAACCTTAGCTTGGCCTGCTCTTTGCCTTGGGGAAGTCTAGACTTCAAGAAGCCTCGCAGTATCTGGGCCTATAGGTTTCTAGAGAGTATGAGGAAGAAAGTCTGCAGAAACATAGCGAAAAGAAGGGCCTAGAGCAGAAAGCCTTGATCTAGGGGAGAGAATGAAAGAGCAATTTTGCTCACGAAATAATTAGCTACTGCACAATGCCGAAATCATTGATACGCGATCAGAAGAACGAGAATTAACTTTCAAGGGATCCTAAGAAAATTGGAGCGGGAGAAAAGACGCAAAGAAGATGTGGAAATATTATATTATATGCTAGAAAAGTATCAATGGCGAAGAAAGGCCAGATGGGTACGCCACAAAAACGAGTTGAAATCCAGAAGCGGTGATTTCCTCACGCCCTCTTCTTAAACGAAAGTTGACAATCATCCTACAAAATTAGTATACGAAATGGTAAGAGGGAAGAAGACATTTACCATAGGAAACAGCGTCGCGAAAACCTTAATCACCTCCGATAGACTCGTCGGATGATGCATCCAATCCAGCTCCAAAGATGCCTTCCCAATCATAGCAGCCATTGTCATCTGTACGTATTGCTGAGCAATACAGTTATGAGGACCTGTTCCAAATACCAACCAATTCTTACTTTTTACTGTAGCATCTCCTGTTATCCATCTCTCGGGGTCGAAAGTATCTGGTTGTGGATACACCTCTGGGTCGTGGAGAGCGGGGTAGCACGAGGGGATAATCATGTCCCCCTTTGCGACAGTGTAGTTTGGTGTGACTGGGAAGGCTTTTGTGGCGAGGTATGGTACGAAGATGACTGGTGGTCTATATCGTAGAACTTCTTTTACGACAGCATTAGTGTACGGCATTGATTCCAACATTTCAATCCCAATTGCTCCATTTTTATCGCCTCCTCGTGCTTCTAGATTCTCTTGGCGAACCCTATCAAGAACGTCTGGTCTCTGGGCCATGATTTGGAACATCCAGGTTGTGGCACTACTTGATGCATCTTGAGATGCGAAGAGAAAAGTGAACATGGTCTGGGCTATTTCGAAATCGGAAAATTCCCGCAGCAGCTGAGCGGGCTTCTCTGGATCATCCACTCCGGCGGCAATTTTATCGCGGTATTCTTGTGACTCCATCATATTCAAAATCCACCTGTCGATAATGCAGGTAGGCTTACCCCCAGCAGCCATGTGAATTTTGCTAGCCGCAGCACATTTCGTAAATTCAGCGAGAACCACATCTGCAGCCCGCTTTCCTAACCAAACTTTGCTGTATGGAATGTAGAGTGATAGAGGGATGTTGACTAATTCGAGTGCCGCTGTGATGCAGTAATAATCATCTGCGATTTTCTTTACTGCCTTATCTGAGATATAGTGACCGACAAACGTTCGGCAGGATAGTGCGCAGTTGATTTCTCGAAAATGACCCATGAAAGGCAGCGCCTTTCCATTATTCGAGCTTGAAGCTTCCACGAATTGGTTAAAGTAGTCGGAGAGAACCTTTTCTTGAATGGGAAGGTACGAATCGAGAGACTTGCGAGTGAAAAGACCGTTCAAGCCCTTCCGAAATTCGACATGTGCTTTTCCATTTAAGAAAACCCAGGCGGAAGGTCGCACTTGTAATTGTTAGAGCAAAGCACATATAATCGAGGTCTGAGCCTAAAAATTACTTACTTAAATCTGCAGCTACCGGAACCACACAAGGCTCGACATAGGCCGACGAGTTGAAGACTTTGCGAGCCAAATCACGGTCGGAAGTTAGAACAACAAATCTATAGCCACTGTGTTAATTATATTGTAAACGCCGACGAAGGATCAACATACTTGTGGAAAATGCCAACACAACTAAGAGGACCGCTGGCCCATTGTAGCAAGTAGGCTTCGAAGTTTGGGTAGAGGGCTTGAAGAAATGGCCCTACAAGGGGGATTTTGAACCTTGGGCCGACAAGTGATCCCTTCTTCTTCAGATATACAACTATAAAAATCAGACTTCCACCGATATTTAGATTAGAAAAGGAAGCCTTACATTGATCATATGCTATCAGAACAAGAAGCAGAGTTGTTGCCCCGCGCCATGTCTTAAGAGCTGATAAAAATCCGAATAACAGGCCACCGAATTGAATTGGATCAGAGGAACTAGGCGGCTGTGATGGTTGCACCATTACAACACTTTCGTTCATCATCATTGCCATGTTGAAGAACAAGCCTGGAAGTTTGTTCGGCTTTAGTTTGAAGAGGGCAAAATACCCTTATAAGCTGCACCAAAATTGGCGCACAGCGCGTCGGAGATTGGGCTTTGCTCTGGATCAAACATAATGAGTCCACACCACCGAGCTGTTTTCCGAATTAGAGGCCATTGATATAATCATGCTTTGATATCGAAATCGTCAGCCAATTCTGTGTCAATTTTGATTGGTCCGTTGAAACTCTCCGTCGCCCAAAGGGGGCAAGTCTCCTAAATGATCTTCGCAAGGGTGGATAATCCTTGCAGCCCTTCAACAATCCCACGTTGCCGGAAACCATCATTAGGAGACTTGTGCGAAACAGGCTTAGTTCCCGCTGTATTCATGTCGTACCACTTGTTCCGAAAGTGATGTGTTGTGGAGGATTTCTTCCCACATTTGACGGAAAATTCCACCTCGTTGTGTGTCCAACCAAAGAATGCCTTTCAATTGGACCAAGATCTCTTCCCAAGAGCGTATTTCCAATGCTGTAACGAGGATGCTAGCTTCATTTGTAAACCAGTCGTCGCCGGTGGTCTCCTTGGATGCCACCATGCCGAGGGACAATAGCCAGATCTTCAAGGAATCGTCGGCGTTGTATATTTCCGGTGAAGTCTCGAGGTGTTGGTTGAGTTGGAGCACAAGAGAGCCGAGTAGAGCTGCGTGCGAATAGTATGTAGGTCCATGAATAATCAGCATGTAAATCGATATTGCACATCGCATGCAATTAGAGGTATTGTTGGCCGGGAAAATAGTATCTAGAGGTGTATTCATCGGTAACAATCGATGCAAAAGAAAGCAAGTGAGATCATGTAAATCGGTTGTCGAAATTTCGGGAAGCTTGTGTGGGTTAGTGTCGGAGAATTGACTGAAGACATTGCGTAGACGTGACAGAACGTTTTGAAGAGATGAATTGAGTGCAAGATATTGCAGACTGAGATGATTGTTGTCTTGATCGATGGGAAATAAAGCATCTTGCCACAGTGGAATTGTGCTGACGCCATCCCCAAAACCGAAATCATCCTGGGTTGGAAATTGAGGTGTGCCGAGAACCAGCATCGCTACCCTACAGCATGTTTTAGTGGTGATGGTCAGAAGTTGGGAGATAAGTTTCAGCATACCAAGGGACCATTCTTGCTGTGAGAGGACTTGTTCTTTTGACCTCCTGTAGTCCACCTCGGACCTCAACCATTCGAAGAACCCCGGAAATATGCATTTTGCTGACTTGAAGTTTCCCTTTTCCGAACTGCGAGTTTTTAGTCAAAAGACCTGTGAGAAAGGGAATTGACGTAATACCTCGATGGCTGCCATAGTTACAACAGCATCCATAGTAGCATCTTGAAATGCCAGAGAAGGATTTTGAATCTTCTGTCTGACGAGGGCCACAGAGTCCGCCATGAGCGTATCTGAATGGGGAAACCCCTTTTCTGCCCTCAGCTCATCGTCGAGGGAGGCTGTCTGTAGTGAAACATTGAAGAGGGCGGGATCGGTGAGGGCCAGAGGCCACCAAGAAGCGACAAATGGATTTGATTTTGGATCCAACTCTAGAGGATAATATTGGAAAGCAATTTTTGATAAGACTATGGAAGGTTAGTCACGTGTGTGTTCAAAGGCAGGAAGGTATCCCACAGTGATGAATCAAGCCTTGGACACGTATCCGTGGAAGGCTAGTTTGAGGATATGAGTCGAAGGGATCGGGAAATCCGGCGCCCACAGGAATGGGAAATGGCGAGACACCGACCGTGATGCGGTTTTCAACGCGACTCTCTAACAAAAGAGATTGAGTTGTAACTGGTGGTGACGCCTTGGTCAAGGAATTGGTGTTCTTGGGTACAGATACAGTGGAGGTGAGAGGTTCATTCTGAAAAATGCAATTGACGTTCCGCTTCATACATCTCGAGCATGTTGGGGTTTGTAGGTCGCAACGAGACTTGGCCTTTGCGCAGCCATCACAGGATCGACGAAGGGTCAATCTCATTGGGTGTTTGCATGGAATTTGGAGGATGCCAGATACAGTACCGTACAGGAAGCGTTGGCAAAACTCGGGTAGTGTTGGTGAGTTGTGTTGGGTTCCCATTGCCAGTGAGAAATCAATCGGCATTGATTCGGATCGGCATACCTAATTAAGTCCGTCCGAGATAGTAACGTGACAATTAACCTTTTTTTACCTTGGAATACGGAGTATCAGCAGCAAAGAAGAATTTAGATGGTTGTCTGATGTTTATATAGCCCCAAACAAGGGTATTGGAATTCAAAGATGATTCACCAAGCACGTGACACTTCTCGATCTCCACTGAAAGCAAGTACAAATAGCTCACGATGGAGAGAACCAATCTCGGGAATGCTTAATTCTGCCAACTGAGAAATCGACATTCGCTAAGATGCTTCTCGTAACAGAAAGAACAGAAGGAAAGTTGGCTCAGAGAAGGCTCATCCTTCAAGCACACTCAGGAACTAACACCCCAGGATCGGACACCCACCTTTCCCGATGAGAAATCTCCCAAGGAAGCCTCAAAGGAATCCCCTTGGGCCAATCAACACTCACACGAACATCCCTCGGTCTTGTAATCTGTTTAAGATCTTCTAGAAACCTCGATTCGTTCCTACTCCAATCAGGTTGATACTCATAATCCGTAGTAATATAAAGAGAAAAACTCAATAAGCCTTCCATAGAGGCGACAGCTGCCCAAACACTTTTCCATTTCTCATCTTCAGGAGAATTCTTCACAGGTGGTGATTTCATGACGTGGACGTCGAACATAAGACAGAGATTTCTTATCGCGTGAAGTCGGGGTGATTGTAACGTGCGTGAAAGATAGATCATACAACTCGGTCGAGATATGTAGAATTCGTTGAATTGATACACTAAATTGATAGTTTCAATATACCTAGAGTTTATCAATGAGATCCCACCCCAAATTGCAAATTTCCTTGTACTTATAGCCAACTGCAGGTCAAAGGTAAACAAAACAAATCTTTTGAGACAAACCCGTCTTTCCACCAACTGTCATCATGAAGTCGGCCGTTGAAGAGGGCTAACCATATAATTCTTCCTCCTAGACAATATCTCCATATCTGCTCCCGGATCTCGTATGGGAGTCTTAGAATGGTTGATTTGTCGTGGGTATTTTTTTCTTGCAAAGAGTTTGTCAACGCCCGGCGTCGTGTTAGGGGCTTCGGGATGGTGTCATTTGTGCTGGTCTGAATATCTACAGGTTCTTCGCGATATTCCTGCCGGATTGCATAATCTCGAAAATGGAATACAGAACAGGGTCATGTTGCTCATACAGGTGACAACTCTCAGTTAAATGGATGATTGAGTTTAATGTGGGAAGAGGTTGGGTCAACGCACCAGGAGTCGGAGCTCACCCCTGAAATCGGTCCGGGTAC
The DNA here is from genome assembly GCA_037952655.1 of Hymenoscyphus sp. LP001. Lineage (NCBI taxonomy): Eukaryota > Fungi > Ascomycota > Leotiomycetes > Helotiales > Helotiaceae > Hymenoscyphus > Hymenoscyphus sp. LP001. The sequence goes on along the minus strand of JAPZOX010001446.1, from coordinate 1,525 downwards.
CGGAACCTGTTCGCCATGTTATTCTTAGCAGTAATTTTGGCTACTGGAAGTTGTTATCTAGGTTGACTTAAAACTGTTCTAAATCCGAATAACGTTACAATAATTAACTACCGCTCCCAAAACGTACGTTTTCGCTGCCGCTTTCACAGAATCAAAAGCGTCGATCTAGCATCGATTAGTGCGCTGTTTAGCTTCTGTAGTTTGAATCATGGGCTCTCACCAAGAAAATTATTTTTCACTGCCTCCTTGTGACTCTCGCCCAAAATTTTAAACTGAAAACCTGTGTAGCCAACCACGAGTCCGGAATAAGATCTGCTACCCGACCATTTGGCACCATGAGAAATTCAGTAAGAGTTCTGAGTTTCCTAATCCTTTAATTCTTTGCGCGAGACGATTTGAAAAATCGAGAAATCGAGTTCCTGCTTCTAAACCACCTCGAACAATATTCCTAACTCTTTGAGACCTTTGGGACAAAACTTACAGAAATGCGGCAAAAGCAGGGATCTATCAAACTGCCAGGACGACGTACTCCTCCATACTATCGATGAATTGGAGTCTCCCAATGACCTCGCATCGCTAGCGCGCTGCTCTTGGAAATTCTATACTCTTGTGAAGCTTTATTTCTTCACCTCATGTATACTTCGAAAGCCTACGTCTATCCTAACATTTTTGCGGACCATTTCGACTGGAAAAAATGACCTAGGTGATCTTGCAAAGACACTCATCTGTTCACAAGATAACAGGGGATTGAAGATGGATGGAGATGGAATGTCTGGAACCATCGGATTTGAAGAACCTCCAAGTAAGACTTTCTATTCCTAATATTTCATGTAACTCTTAAATATTTTCCGAATAATTACGCTGACTCCGATTTCCCGAGGCTAGTTGGCAATGATCAACAGTTTAGACTATGATTTCGACCTTCACACTAGGTTTTGGAACAAAATAGAAACAGGAAATAGTGACGCCTTATCGTCTTTAATGCTTTGCCTCCTCCCGAACCTCCAAAAGATCGATATGCTACACTATGGAGATTGGATGAAAGGGCACCCCTGCGTCGTAGCAATTCTGAAGCGAGCTGCAAGACTCAAAGAGGCATCTTCCGACTCGCCTTTTGCTCTAAACAAACTTCGTCAGGTAAGACCTCACAATATGGACCATTATAGCTTCCCGAAACATGGATTTTCTGTTTCAGGTGTTGCCAGTGTGAGAAATGAGTAGAGTAGAGTAGAGTAGTAACCACTACTCTACTCTACTCAACCGATTTTAAGTACTACTCTACTCTACTCATAGTACTCTAAGTAACTCAGAGTAGTACTCTGAGTGTTCGGGCCGTGTCAGGCCGGGCCGGGACGAGACTCGGAGTGGCGTCGGAGTGGCGTTCCAAGGCTGCCGAGTGTAACGGCACGAACCGGACACTACTATAGAAGAGGCATATGGGAGTGCGTTCGAATAGAATTGCATGTACGGATACTAGGCTCTGATACGAAGGAAAAGACCAAATTGGTCTTTCCTCAAGAGAGAG
>JAPZOX010001445.1:0-11782 GCA_037952655.1 Hymenoscyphus sp. LP001 | reverse complement strand
TTTTTTCACCAAGTAAAATTCTGGGCTGTCCTCGAATAAATCATAACAAAAAACCCAAATCACCCCCGCCCCCCCCCCCCCCCCCCAAACAATCCCTCATTGGTCTTCTCTCTTTCATTCGGATGAACCAACCACTGAAGAAGCACGGGTCGTATGTATCGACGCGGAGGGTTCATTCATATCACAGCTGTCTTATATGTTCCTTCAAACATGGATCGCGCACGCAGATTCAGGAACGAGGTTGGGGGTTTTCCAATAGGGCTGATAATCCCCTTTCCCTCGCAAACGATGAGGTTTTCAGTATACGAGTCCGTACCTAGCAGTGTTTGGGATTTTTGAGACGTGAGACTGTTGATGCTCGACATGACATCCCTGGGTATTGGGGTGCTCGAGTAAGGTCGGGAGTTACGAATGAAATTAAAAAAGTCTACTGTGCTGGATGTGAAATGTGATGTTTTTTCCGAGGGCGAGATTAATTGCGAGGAAAGTAGATGGGTCTGGAGGGAGGGAGATATGAGCATGCTAATGCAGCTACTTGTTAGTCGAGAGATAAAATCGGAGTTGATCGCAACTACTGCACCGCTACTTCGTTGGTGGTTGAGCACGGATTTACATAGTAATTGCTTGTTGAAAGGGCGGAGGATTTCCACACCCCTACATGGAGAGTTCCCGGCACTCTGCTTGATCTTATGATCATCTCGTTCATGGAGAATGATCAGACCAGTTCAAAGTATACTGATATGATACTGTATTCGTGAAGTAGATGGGGTTGTTCAACGTTACAAGTTTGGACGATCCGAGCATCTCCCAGGATGCGGAAGATCTTCCAAAAAGACCAGACGATGCCGGGCGAGCGAGCGATGCGAAGAATATCAATGCCTTGCATCCCGTGGCTTGTGTGGCTTGGAGCAGACGCGATGTCCATAATAATTTCGGCGTGTGAAAGCGCTTACCTTCGTACTCGAGCACAAATACATGACAAGAGGGTTGCTGTGCTGTGCCATTTTCGGTGAAAGATTGGTACCTTAGGGACGGATATAGAAATCATAAGTCGGCCAAAATCGCGAGAGATTTGGGGAAGAAATGGTTGCCCCTCATTCGGATCTTTTGCACAGCACAGCACAACGCCCCTCAGCGTGCGCCGCAGTTGCTGACAACGGCCTTCTTCTCGTACTGCTTTTTTCGGCCCTTTCTGCAGTGAGGTGGTATTGAATTCGCAGTACTGTCTTTGGGGCCATTCTCTCTGTCTCTTCCCTACCCGAAGCTTGACAGGAAGCCAAAAAGTGATCACATTTGGGGGACGTTGAAGGGTGTCGTCGTAGGCCGATGGCTTAGCGTTGTTGGCTCATGTCATGCCCCCTGGCCGAGGCGCTGCGGTGACTCCCGCCCGTGGGATCGGAGACAAGAACAAAAAGTTAAAAGGACTTTTTCTGTAACCAACCTGAAGTTTGGCGAGGAAACAGGAGGAGAAAGGGGAGGGCGAGAGATTGGACCGTTGATATAGGAAACATCAGGCTGAGGGAGATTAGACCCGGGTTTGAGGGCGGTTGGCCACCACGGACTTTCTATCTCTTCTTTTTGAGTCTCGCTTTGATGTTGGGTGGATTACTGGCTGGTTACAAGGGTTGGTTGATCGGTTCCATACCGAGAGAGCGGCTAACGAACGGATGCACAAAAGCAGTTGGAAACGATCTCCAACTTTTGATTCCTGGGAAGTCTCTCTTTTCCTTGTGCAACATCCAACATCGATCATGCTGGTTCTTTATGGAAGAGAGACTCGATGCCATGGCATGGTCGATGGACATGACATGACCCAGAACGGGAAGATGCAGATACAATGGATGTAGAAAGGATACCCGGGTGGGAGCATATCAGATGCCCAAGAAGTTGGGACTCCGGGAAGAACCATGCGTGCCCTTTGCGATCAGTGACTTTCTCCCAGACGCCAGACTCGTGCCAGCCTAGTATCTTTGACCGGGAGTTTCAATCACTATCACAGCAATAATTACTCTGGCAGCTATCAATTCTCCTCGATTTCTTCAGGAGGCTTGATGTGGTTAACGGTAATGTCCTTTATCGACTTGTGATGTCTTGAAATCAATGGGGTTCCAAGTAGTCTAGTGTTGGGAGGACGGAGGTACGGACGGAGGTACAACATGGGGTGACATGGCACAAGGAGAGCCAAAATCCGAGGGTGAGTGACGGGATCAGGACGAGGGAAAAGCAAGAGCGGCGTGGCTGGACCAATGACCAGACGACATGAAATATTGATGATGCTCTGCCAGCTGGATGTGGATGTGGATGTGGATGTAGGTAATGCGTACAACAACACAATCAGGCATTATTGGATCAGCAAGAATTCTTACGCCAGGTGGCGACCCAAGTTCTCTCTGTAGAATTGAATTGAATTTAATCATTGCTTACAGTCTGCTTCTGTTATGATGCGGAGTAGGTACTTGCTAGTAGGTAGCTAACTACTCGATTGGGAGTAAGTGGATCTGAGAGTTTGATATCCCATGCTACCTGGCTATGCAACTTCTGGAAATGGGTTTGGCTAATTGCCCACGGAGCAGGAAGGCGAGGAAGATGGAGATACTTATTCCGGAAAACTGCGAGAAGAAGAGGGGAGGGGAAGGCAACTATTATATGCACTGCAGGAGAAGCAGCACCATCAGCTATGCCTTTTCTTCCCTCCCAATCGTTGTTCAGGTACAGAACATGCACCACCAAATAGACGAGTGGAATGATATGCGAGTTGGCCGTGTAGGAGGAAGATTTAGCCAACACTTACTATGACAATGGGTAGATACGGAGAAAGCTAAGAAGCTACGACCTAGCTTACAGAACTTGGTGCAGAAAACCGAAAATGACCTTGGGGAGCGGTGACGCCGAGGGAGAACTCGGGTTTAAGTGGCCGTGATGACAATGCTGATGCCATCGTCTTGGGGCTTTGTAATCCAGTTGCGTGCGTGCGAGCGTGCGAGCCAGCGCAGGCACATTCAGAGAGATGTGGGGGGTTTGGTAATGTTCTTTCTTTTCGTAACACAGTGGAGAGCTAGGAATGGGAAGTGTCACCGCTAGAGTCAGACGGTGCTGAGTCTACGGAGTCTGCCCACGGAGTCAATAACGGAGCGTAGCGTCACTCATCTGCAGCGTGACTCCGTAGTTATTGAGTACCTAGGTACCTTCTGTAACGGACCTGATTCTCTGCTCACAATAAAGCATAAAGACTGATCCAATCTCTGGCACATTCATCGGTTGAATAGCATACAGTATCTACAGAAAGTTCCAGATGTTGGAGACAGAAGAGAAACGAGGGACCAAAGGCCTAGAAGGGTACAAAGCTACAGAGCTAAAAACAGAGCCCAAGGCTAAAAGGTACTTGTACAAGTATGCATGCTGAAGAGAGAAAGACTCGCAACAAGGGAAGGAAGCTACAGGCTCCACCCCAGTCGCTCTTGCCCCATCCAGGTCTAGTTCAGGTCTAGTCCAGGTCTAGCACAGGCTATAATTCGTGCCCCCCAGCGAAACCCGCAACGCCCGCTAGAATGGGCCAGTCAGTGGGCTCCAACGAGCGACAGCCCCGGGTGAACAACCGCAACAAAGATTCACTTCACTGTCACTGCACTGCACTCCACCTAGACCACCATTCACTACCGACTTCCACTCTCTCCAATCCTCCACTCCACCAACTCCACCACCTCCCTCACTCAGCAACCTCAACTCCTTGCTCCAGTCTGCAATACACAACCCTCGAGAGCTACGGTGATTGCTTTGCTCACCTACTCAACTATTCCTCTTGCCCTCGTCGACGCTGTCACTTCTCACCTCCCACTGCACGAGTCCCTCTGTTCCTCATTTCCTCGAACAAATGCATGGTGATATCGCTTTCATGTACTGAACCTTTCCTCCCGCGGTCGTGATTTGGCAGCGAGCCACCACCACCTCGAGATCCCTTCACAAATACAACCACGAATACCGAATACTCGATCCACGAACAATTTCACAAATCCAAAAATGAAGCCTTCTTTGCTATTCCCAGAGTCGGGCGTGGAGCTGCGGACCTCGTCGACGCCCAGCTCTGCAGTCCTAGAAGTCCTCGGCCTCACCCTCTCCGACTCGGTGCTGGAAGAAATGATCAAATGCGTGCAGAATGGAAAATCCATACAATTGTCCCTGGGGGAGCACCCGGTAAGAGAAACAATTATTTCCCATTGTCGTACTGGCATCATGCGTCGTGCTTCCTATTGTCGTGGGGTTTGGGTGAAGTCGACCCAACCCCCGAATGCCCCTCGCTTGCTATTGTTGCTCCATGTCCATACACAACTTCACCAGAACTATGCTAACAATGGCGCTGGTCAACAGAACTTTACTTATGGCACGAAAACCCAACATCTTTCCACCTCCACCGATCCTTTTACCCACGAACTCTTCCGCAGTACGAAGATTGATTCCGATCACAACTCCTCGACTACAGAAACCATGGCTTTCCTCGATAGAAATGGCAAGAGCGTCACTTATGGCAACCCCTCATTCAAAGCCCCCTTCAGCAAGAAAAACTTCATAATGGGTCCCAAACCAGCTACTCGAACTCCTGCGGCCCCGAAAGTCACAGCCTCGACAACCGAAGGTACCGATAATGCACTCGCACAACTGCAGAGCTCGTTGGCTTCCGAGAAAGAGAGGAAGCTGGAAAATACGTAAGTAGTGAGCGGGCGAGGAATGACTGAAGAGTGGAATTGACCAGTAATAGGACCAAGTTGATCAAGAATGGGCCCTTGCCCGGACGGAAAGGAGCAGCTGCGAAGATGGCAAGCAAGACAAAGATGTTATCACAGGCCAATCGATCGATACCTGTCAGCCCAGCTCTCTCTGGTGTTGGCTCGCCATCACTCGGCCCAACCTCAGTCCCCCTCTCAGAACAAACGGCCAACCAGGCAAAGGAATCCCGAAAGCCAATTATTCATTTACTGGCCTCGGCTGATATGACAGAACGCCAACTCAGAGATTTATTACCAGATGCAGAAGATGGTGATTTCAAATATCAGCTCAACAAAGTTGCGGATAAGTCGTCTGGGGATAAATATGTGCTGGCAAAGCGCTACTTCAGAGAGTTGGATGTTTGGACCTACGATTATCCATCTCAAGACGATCGCCAACGCGCAATCGACAATGCTGTGAAACGATACGACAACCTACGAATAGGTGTATCCGAACCAGAATGGGATAGATTACTGCCAAAGTCGGAACGAGGCACAGGAAAATCTCTGAGTAAGCTCCAGGGTCTGATTGCACAAGGCTTAGCGAAGTTGGGACCAAAGCTGGATGATGGATCAGGTCGAGATACTTCGCCTGGTGAGGATGACGACCTTGGGACCAAGAAGAAGAAGACCGATGGTCTTACGAAGCCCAAGAAGCTCACGGAAAATCAAGCCCAGGTTAAGCGATTGCTTTCTAATAAACCCAGCAAGGCGGCCAGCAAAGCTTCACCCAGACCGGCAGCTCCCCCAGCAGCAAAGAAGGAAAAGCCGGTAGCAAAGGCATCGAATACCAAGCCATTATCTTCGGAGTTTGTTGGTGATTCAGATGAGGATGAGGTGGCGGTAGTGACTCGCAAACCGGCTACGAAGCCTGAGAGTGCCATGGCAAGGAAGCGTCGGCGTGCCGAAGAACTCGATACCAGCGATTCGAGCATTCCACTGAGCAAAAAGGTGAAGAAGGACGCTCCTGCCACCAACCACCGTGTTTCTGACGCCAGCCAAACATCGCGGACCACGACCACTTCCCTCCAATCTTCCAATACGATCAAGACCAAGGATACGTCCCCTCAAAAATCTTCTCCGTTGGCTTCTTCTCCACCTACGAATGCGTCCGAGTTTGACCGAACATCTGGGCATCGAACTACCTCTTCTTCCTCGGCTTCTCCAGCACCACATACCATCCCAAAAACATCTCGATCACCAATACACAAGCGCCATCACAAATCCTCCTCGGTTACATCCTCCACCTCCTCAAATGGCTCCACTCGAACCTTGAAACCAGAAGTTATGGACTTGGCCAAGAAGTATCGGGTATGGTATCCTTCATACTCCAAGCTACATCGGGAACTCGCCAATTTGAAGTATCGAGATAGCCAGAAGGAAGACGAGTTACTGCAGATGCATGGGAAATTGGCAGCAATGAAACGACAGATTCTCGAGGGTGTCATTGAGAACTAATCTTCTTTTTACTATTTTCAATTTTTTGTCAAGTCTACGGATGACATCGACGGCGAAAACGGACGGACCTCTCACACACACACACCCCCCACGAATTTATGTACATTTGGACGGCGTATAATTGGATGGGTTGGGGGTTTGCATATGGAAAAACCTGGAGTTTATGATTTGAAATTTTTACAATTGCATCGGATGTGGGATAAGAGACCATTTTCTCTTTTTTTTTACTTTGAATGGTCACAACGCGATTTTTGTTGGACTTGTTGGTTTTATATACTGGATTAAGTCCGGGATGGGAAATTTGATAGCTTTTTATGTAAGGATAGATGAGGGCAATGTGAATGAAGATGGTGAAGCAATTTCGAGGCTTGAGTTGAAGACTGGGGGAGATAAAAAAAAGTACGGAGGGGGGATGGGAGGGGGTGAGTAATCTTTAATGATGAAGATGAAAACCGAGCACTGGTTGTAGGAGAGATGAATGGGATGAGAAACTTTTTCAAATTGATGTTTTGAGCCCCCCTTTGGAGTTTTGCTGTGATATTTGTTTTTGGGTGGATTGTTGGGAATGCGAGGTGGGTGAAGAATGATTTCTCTGATGATATTTCTTTGTTAAGGGGTCACAACTTCGTCCGTCAAGAGAAGAGTACCTTCACTCTAGCTCTCTTGGCTTTGTTCAGCTACGACTCTGACGATTTACTCGTCATTGTTTTATACGGCCTGAAGGATTTTATTTATGTTTCGGTTTTCTCTTTGGGTATTTTAGAAAGAGTTGGTTGGGATGACTATAGGAGCAGGTGCCTTGGTTATTGAGATGGAGGTTTTTATTGTTGAGTACTATGTTTGGGAATCTTTTGAGAAGGGGGTTTTTTGGGGGGTTCGTACCGATTTTTTGGTTTGGGTTTTATGTGGTGGGGGAGAGAGAGTATAGGGTCTGGATGATGAATGGAGAAAGAGAAGTGAGTGAGTGCTATTGAAACCGTAGTTTAAGGTTGGTGAATCTTCGAGTTATTTTGGGATAAGGTTGAGAGATTATGTTGATTCTGCTTTTTAGGATGTTGGGAGATTGAAGTATATGTTGAGCTGGTTAATGCTGTCTTTTCTTCTATCTTACCTTTGCGCTAATCATGAAATTGTAGCTATTATTCACTCTCTTTTATTCTTGTTCTACGTCTTTCTCTGGTAATTAACTTTCAACTCTACTAGACTAGGTAGGATAATAAGATTAGGTATAAGGTTATTGGAATAGTATTGTTGGGTTGAGAGAATATAAATTAACTTATAAGTATTATACTTTGAAAATCAAGTCATCATAGCTTCATTTGTTCTTTCATAGTGGATCGAAGCCAAATGATCCTAAGTTTTATTTTAGGGATTTGAAGTCTGCTTTTAGGAGGGAGTTTTATGTCTATTACAAAACGAAACACTCTTTTAAGATATATAGCTTAACACAACGGCGTCGTAAAAAGAAAATACAGATATAAGTAGATTTAACTGATTACTATTAAGACTGGTTTTTTAGAGGGCTTTAAGTCTAGCGTTGTTACGAGACCTTGTCCTAGGTTCTGAGATGAATTTCATAGCGTTCCGCCACTTTTTTGATGTGTCCATCACGTGAGCATGTCAGAAATTTCCCCACATTTTCTTGATGGCAGCTACTTCTAATTCCGAAGACCGATTTATTTCAGGCGCGAAGAAGACCATGAAACCCACGATGACCAAAGCTCACAAACGACTAGCCACCAGCATGCCGACCAACTTCCTCTGCCTTCCTGGCGAACTTCGCAACGTCATCTATGAGTATCTCTTGGTGCTTCAAAAACCAGTGACATGTCGTAAACCCGAGAAAATGGATCTTACCACAGGGCTCCTATGTGCGAACAACGCCGTCCATCGCGAGGCCAGCTTGACACTCTACACCCAAAACACTTTCGATTTTACCAATTCCAACTCCCAGGAGATAACGTCATTCCTTGAGCAGATTGGCCACAAAAACGCAAGCTTCATCCAGTCTATCCATGTCGACTTCCCCAGATTCCGCTATCTGGATTTATATGACATCGCTCTCGGGGAGGATAGTGGTAGCATTCTCGCGAAATTTGAGACTGACTGCACGACATTGAGCATTCTTACAACATCTCGGCCAAGCACCACCCGTATGGTTGCAAAATTTGCTGGTCTCGAGCATCACAGGCTGGCTGTTAATGCTTTGGGACTAGTAAATTCTCACTTCAGAGCCATCCACTCCTTACAGACGATTATTGTCGAATTGGACCATGAGGACTATAGCCGTTCTTTACGAAAAGAGATGAACAAGCTTGGATGGACAATAAGGGAGGGAAAATGAGTATATATAATGGTTGGAGTGCGAGAATTCCTTCATTGATATATAAGATGATGAGTTATAGTAACCATTACGGTATCAGGACACAGGGGGCTGCTACCTTTTGGCAGAAATTTTCTTACAGTACTTGTATACTCTCCCCTCCGAGAGCAGGTACTTATGTCTACAATCCACACATCGGGAGCCGACGGTAAACCACCCTCGTCTTACAGAAGCTCATTCTTTCTTCCAAGTTCCCTCTCAAAGACAAAACCTCAAGAACCACGAGCACACTTGCCAACCTCAATTTAATCTTCTCTTCCCGTCACCGGTTCCAATACTGAGCGGTGAAGATGCAATCCACTACAAAATTCTACCCCAAGCAGGCTATCTCACGAAATGCAAAGCTATACGAAGCTATCGGTAGACGCATCACTCAGCGTGTAGCCGAATTCATCTTCACCAAACTCCCTCCACTCGCTCCAAATACAATTATTCACGACAATGCCTGTGGTCAAGCTTTTATCACCGGCGAAGCTTTCAAAGTCTGTCATCCAGCTTCACTTTCAACTCTCCATATCGAAGCAACCGACATCAAACCTGGTATGCTTTTCATAGCCTCACAAGACATCAAGTACAATCATGGATTCAAAGACGCTCGATTTCCCCGATGAGAAATTCACTCACAGTATTTACGACCGGAACGAAAATTGGCTCTAGGACGGAAACCAGGATTTAAGGACCTAGAAAACCTTCGAAGGCAATTAGCAAGTGGGGAATTCGACCTTGACAAGATAAAGCGGGAGAAATTCGTTTCTTTTATGCTTGTTAAGGATCCGAAGTTTTTCGCGGAGGCATTGTGGGGGTCTATTAGAGAGGCAGAGGATGGGTGGAATCAAAAGGATGAAGTTGAATGGGATCACTGCATTGAAACTGTCATGAAAATGCTAACGGAGCATCCTGGGTATGAGAAGCTTGAGGGTGGAACGGTTAAGATTAAACTTGTTGCTGCTGTTGCTATTGCTACGAAGTAGAGGCTGATACTATTGAAAGATCTTCCATAGTCTGAGTGGATTAAATAACGATGCTCCCTGATTGAGGAGTATCTTTTCTTTCAGCAATGTCAATAAGTGGATAAATTTTTCAAGTTAACCATAGCTGAAATCAAGCCGCAGCTTACCAATTTTCGGTCTGTTTAAAAAAGGGAATTGTAGAAACAAATGCCTGTTTATCATAGATTATTGAAAACGAAGAGTAATGGTGGTTCCGGGACTGGGTAGCAAGGTTTCAACATTGAAGCATCACTACAGAAGCAAAACTAGCCAACCGGCACCATCATAGTGATTGAGTAATTCGTGAGATATAGCCTAATTACCTAGATATTCCAACAACTGTTGGCAAGCGTTGGGGACTCCCAGGTCCTGTTTGGACTCGCTTACCGGGCCCCGATATTTCAGGGGGGCACCCCGCCGGGACCCGGCAAGCGAGTCCACAGAAGGAAGCCCAAGTGGAATGCACCCTCAACCCAACATGGAGCGAGGCCAGTGGGTTCTAGTGAAACATTCTTTGAAGCACATAAAGCCATCCAGATCCAAAATTCGTTGTTGACTCGCCAACTTGATACGCCTATCCACCAAGAACACTCACTCCCTGGTGCATCAATATGGAAGAAAATACTTCGAGTCTGGTTGACATGCTTATCATCGGCGGTGGTCCCGCTGGTCTGGCAACGGCAGTTGGAGTTGCAAGGAACCAACATACGGCGATTGTTTTCGACTCCGGCGAATATAGAAATGAAGGTGTGTCACACTTTCACCTTCTCCCAACCTGGGACAACAAAAGTCCTCAGGAATTCAGAGCAGCAGCTCGACAAAATACGTTGGACAATTATAGTACCATTAGTTATGTGGATACCAAAATCGAGCAGGTGAAAGAGATTAAGGATGGCCTTTTCGAAGTTAAAAATGGCGATGGAAAAAGTTGGTTTGGGAAAAGTCTCGTTCTGGCAACTGGGATCCAGGATATCTTTCCAGATATCGAAGGTTATGGCGATTGTTGGGGGGAAAGCATGTAAGATACTTGTGTCAACTTTCCAGAGGAGTGATAAAAGCTGAGCCTTACGAAATAGATTTCATTGTCTCTTCTGCCATGGTTACGAGCAGCGTGGCAGTGAATCATCAGGAGTTTTAGCCATTGGCGATGTTGCCAAACTTCCCTTTGCCATCCATGTGTCACGGAACGCTGCTCAGTTGACGAAAAGGGTTACCATTTACACAAACGACAATCCCACTTTGGCTGCTCAATTAGGTCCGGCACTAGGTGACAAGGCACCCGTCAGCGTTGATGACCGACGTATTATCCGACTCGAATCAACTCCAACTGGCATTGGGCTCACAGTACATTTTGCAGATGGAAGTAGCAAAGAGGAAGCTTTTCTCGCACATAAATCCTTAGTTCGACTTCGGGGCTCATTTGCGGAGCAGCTCGGCCTCGATCGCATGCCGGATGGTGATATTAAAGTGACCCCTCCGTTTGGTGAAACTAGTGTGGCTGGCTGTGAGTACCCAATTTCTCCTAGTAAACTTTCTTCTTTGAGTAAATCCTAGAGATAAGACATTGCTCTTTCTTACAACTTTTACGACGTTCCTGGAAATTCTTACTCCATCTACCCCTCAAGTAACCCGAAAGAAGTATACTGACTCTGAGATTATATAGGCTTCGCTGCTGGTGATAACTCTTCCTTTTTGAAGACTGTGCCGAATGCTATCAACGCAGGTGCCAACGTATGTGCAGGATCAGCATCACACGTGCAAGCAAAATTGTATGGACAGAAAAGTATAGGAGAGATGCTCAAGGACATGCAGAGTCAAGCGGGAAAATAAAGATGGCATGAACATCTTCTATTGAATAGGTACCCAGTAGGAAATACAAGATCCATACGAGTTTAAGATATGACAGTGCTTTTGTAGAAAATCGAGAGTTCTCTGACTCGATTTAGGGTATACTAAGGCAAGCGTAACATCCCGACGGATGAATAAAATACGGCAGCTACGGCATTCTATTAAAATAGTTACGCAAGAGGACAGAAGGCAGAAGGCAGAAGGCAGAAGTCAAGGGTATAAATATATATATATATGTATATATGTATATGTATGTGTATATGTATGTGTATATGTATGTGTATGTGTATGTCCTGGGTAGACGTCCCAGGACCTAGTTATATACACATGTGTACAAAGGACTC
>JAPZOX010001444.1:0-11803 GCA_037952655.1 Hymenoscyphus sp. LP001 | reverse complement strand
CTCGGCAATTCCAATTCCGATCATTCCGATCAATTCCTGATGGTTCCATCACAGAAAGACGTTAGTAGATATTTAGAGTTATTTCTATAGAGACGAGATAAGACTATTATATATACTTCTAAAGAGTAAGATAATAATAGTAAAGTAATATAAGTAAGTCTTTTAAACTTTATATATTTCTTTCTATCTAAAAATATAATCTCTAAGAGAAAGTATAAGATTAAGAATACGAAAGATATATAGGTTACTCTAAGAGAAGTATAGCTATAAAATAAGCCTATTCTTATTTAATTTAGTTATAGTTTAGTAAAATAATGCTTCTTAATATTCCTAGGTTAAGAAATAGTTATATAACTGTGACTAATAGAACCTAATTATACAAGGTAGTAGAATTTAGAATTCTCTTCCTTCTCTTTCGTAGGTACTGTTGAACCCTATCTAACCAGCAGCACGAGAAACAAAGAGGATGACATGAGAAATATAAAGGTGTGTGAGGGAGTGGGAGGAGTTTAGAATTCCTCCGCCCAGGAACAAGTCATTGTGGCCCACTATAAGAGAATATTTCTCGTCAGCCTTTTTACTTTCTTCAATTTCATCCTACAACCTGGAAGTGTGGATGATTTTGGGGTACTTGGGAAATTCGAAAGCCTTTTCTGGGGAAGCCAAAGAAGAAAATGTGGTTGATGAAACTCACAAATTTGAAAAGAGGGGTGCTGGATAGTAGAAGATAAGGAAATAATTTCGTTCTCTTATTTGCTTCGCGAGTGGCGATTCTTTCTCTCTTTCACGCTATTATCTCTTTATACCAGAGCCTCAGGTGGGCCAGAATCACCACAAACTCCAAGCAACGATACTTTCATCTTTTCATGGAATTGAAAGTCTGTTGTGATTCAGGAATGGAAAAGAGGATTAAGATTCGATGACCCAAGAAAAACCTCAAGAAAAATGCAACCCCCACTCAAAAGCGCCAGATGTACTTACAATATTATGATATCCACCATTTCCACTGGCCCCTAACCCTTCATTCCCCCCTACCCCTCCTCCAGTTATTCCCTCCCCTCCACTCTCTACACTCCCTCCAATTTGACCCTCTATTCCACCCATCCCATAACCCCCCTCCAAGAATCCATTCATATTCGGCAGACCCCCACTACCACTACTACTAGCATTCCCGGGGAATGGAAAGTTCTCATCGTACAAGGTGTTCAGGAATTCGGTGTCTTTTTGTTTGAAGAGGGGGGAGAGGGCCGGGTCCAGGATTGGGCAGCGGCCACGTGAGGGACCTGTTGCTACGCCGTGGGCGACTGGGAAGAAGAAGAGAGTATTAGTGTTGGGTTGACTTTGAGTTGCTTTGGGGCGTTTGGGAGGGAAGTGATGGTGATGGTTAGTGGGGAGGAGGTTGAATTTGTGGAGAAAAACGGAAACCTCACCACATATGTGACAAGAAGGTGAGAGGGCAGGAAGTGAATCAAAGAGGGAAAAGAAAAAGAAAGAAACCCACCATGGAAACTCCCAACCTTAATATCGCCCACCCTCTTCTCATAACTCCTCTTCACACTCCCCAACATCATCTTAAAAACAAACATGATATCCGGATCAACCGCATCCTCAATCCCCTCTGCCTTCGTCCCCGATAAATCCATAAATCGATAACACAAACAATCCAAGTACATGACCAACGGAATATTCGTTCGAGTAGTATTAGCATCCCATCCTAATACACTGGCCATCAAGAATGTTAATCTTGAAAGTGTGAGTACGGATTGAATCATGTTTCCCCATTGGACTGTTGTGAAGGATTGGTAGGATGAAGAGGGGAGGGAGAGCAAGTATTCGAAGTAGGTTTTGCAAGCTGAGAGACAGGGATGGAGATGGGAGGTTAGTGGGTTCTTGTTGGTCTTCAAGAATTCGCGGTAGGGGCGGCGGAGGAATCCTAGTTCGTGGCTGTAGATTGAGATTTGGATGAAGCGTTCTGCTAGGCCTATGTTTGCTGTTTGAGAAGGTCAGTTTCGGAGTCTTTCTGGATACGTTTGGGGAGACGGGTTGACAAACGTAAGTTTCGGATTTCGGGAGGAACAGAAAGTGACCATTCATGCAATTCGTTTTGAAATATCTGGACGCTCATCTCGGCGTTGAGCGCTTCCAAGTGGGGATCAGCAGCTGGCGGTTTCGAGACACAGAAGCCTGCGATTTTCTCAAGGAGATAATTTAACTTGACGAGGGAACAGAAATCCGTGGGACCGTAATCGTCAAGAAAAACTTGACTGTGATCGTTCATTAACTTTGGGTATTGTAGATTATTGGGCTTCTGAAATCCCAGTGAGAGACTGTGATAAATGTTAGCGTGAGGCCCGAAGAGATTTGATAGGAACTCTGCTTACGCAGATGAGAGGTAATAACAACCAAGATAGCATTTCTTGGCTGTCTTTGTCCATGCCCCTTCGGCGTAAAGACCTGTCATATCGAAACCATTGAAGTTTTTGAGGTTCGGTGCTTCTCGATCTAGTCCAAGGTCGGTCACAAGACTAATTGCGAGGTTCAAGAACATAAATGA
Organism: Hymenoscyphus sp. LP001; assembly: GCA_037952655.1. Lineage (NCBI taxonomy): Eukaryota > Fungi > Ascomycota > Leotiomycetes > Helotiales > Helotiaceae > Hymenoscyphus > Hymenoscyphus sp. LP001. The sequence continues at coordinate 9,249 of JAPZOX010001444.1, read as the reverse complement.
TTGGTTGTTTTTTGGGTTCGCATGAAATGGATACCTTGTTTATGTCAGTATGTCTCTCCAAGTTTTGGGAAAGTTATACTCACCATGCAATGTATATCAATAATCCTTGCAAAAAGTCAAGACTCTTCTTCCCCTCAACAATAACCTTGGAGCTCAACACCCGTCTAAATTCATGATCGATCTGTGGATACAGTTTCGGATACCGAATCGAAGAGCTTGTCAAGATGGCCAAAAGCAGAAATGGTGATTTTCTGGAAAGTGACGGCACGGTGGCTTCCTCGGGAATATCCACATATGGGAAAAACCCAGACTTGGATCGAAAAGAACTAAGAAGTTCCTCAGCATCACCAAGACTTATCTGACGTCTTTCAATGGACAGAGGACGAGAGGGAGGGGTCTCCGACTCCTCGGTTCCACGTTTACTCTCGTCCGGATTTTGGTCATTGAAAAGGGCTTGGTGACGCTGATGAAGCGAAACCAAACCTTCTCGATTATCGGGCGCCGTAATAGATGGTAAAGTGAGGGAGAATTCATCGCTAAACATAGGGGTTTGAGGTTTCTCGGCCTTATCAGGTATACTGGTCGTCCGTCTGTAAATTAACATTAGCAACAAGGAATCAAAAGTGGAGTTCTTCTCAACCCACGCATTTCGTGCTCTCATGGGACGAGCTTTGGCTCGTACGATACATCGCGTACCACTGTGCTCACACTTCTGGCAAATACTTTGTTCGGGAGTGTAAATGCATTTACTTTTGCTTGCTCGACAGGCTTCACAGGCACCTAAGGGAGATTGAGAGTTAGCTAGTTGTAAGATGGTATACCAAAATATAGTGGATATGTATAAAATCTACTAGCTGTAAACATCCGACTTTCTCAAAGTAGAATGCCACTCGCACAACGGAAGTACACAGCGGATCGATGCAGCGGAAATAGAGAAGGAGCTGCCACATTCTGCACTTCTTCACGGATATTGGGCTCCCAGCAGGGCGTTTTTATGCACCCCGCAAGTTTGTGCATTCGTCGTGATACATTCAAATAAATCAAAGCGATGGGGAGAGAGATTGCGTTCAAGATCAAACGGCCAAGGCGCGGCCATCAAATCCTAGTTTGGAGAGTTGGAATAGGTGCACTTACGAGCATTTCTCGTTTTTGGAGTAGCATGATTTCCAAGCATCTTCACAAACAACCTGTATATCCTGATTTTAATTTTGGAAAAGAAAGGCGATGGAGTTGAATTTGTGGTGATGAAAAGCAAATTTTGGGGATGTCGGATGGACGGATATAGCTCTTCAATGCCGCTTTAATTCGAGGGAAGTGTGGAGCAATAAACTGTCCGATGTCCGTGGACAGTTGAAACCGTTAACTTTTGCACTGAGATGACCCAGCCTCCCGGTGGACAGAAAAAGCGGCAGTAAATGTTAAGGCATATTTAGTTCGTACCTACCTATCTTACTTATTGTTCCAACTTTCTAAAACAATTTAGCTTGATTGTTCCAAACCTTCTCAGTTAAAATTATTCGAAATATCTAGGGTAATGACCTTGAATTACCCTAGATATTTGGAACAACGAGCAATGTAGGTAGGTACGAACACTGCCATTTTCTCAGTCCACTGCGAGCCAGCTTGTATAGCTCGTGAACGATTTATAAAAAAGAAAGACGAGCGTTTGCCAATTGCTACAAATAGAGGACAAAGGTTGATTACTATGTGAGGAAAGAAATGCAGAGAAATTTAGGAATGGCAACATATTTCATTCCGTGTCATCAGTTACGGAGGGTATTAAATTGATATCGAGAGGACTGCTCTATCATTCAGAATGCGAAACCCGTATATCCGCTACACATGCTCGATGATCTGAAAGATAAACCCCATCGTCGAAACGATTCGCTAGAACGCCATATGTGCAATATGTAACATGATCGCCTTTCCTAGAAAAAATGAAGTCAATTCGACTCGGGGTGTTGTCAACGTGACCGAAGGACGTAAATGTGAGTTCGTTGCCATAGTGTTTCTCCTTTGGAACTGACACACCAATATCTTCCATCTGAGATTGGGAACTCGTCATAATCTGATAAGCCCCATCATCTGGAGGACTGTTGAAATCTCCAGCAAGAAGAACACTCGAATAATCGCGAGCTTTCGTTTCAACCTCGACAATTCCAAGAATGATTTTTGCGCTCTCCCGACGAGATGTGGAACCTTGATCATCGAAGTGAGTACTCATTGCCAAGATGAGCTTTCCAGATTTGCGATGTTCCAAGACACCAACTGTGACTATTCTTATACTAGCTGCATCCCATCCCTTCGATGGAGTGGTTGGGGACTCGCTCAGCCAGACGGTCCGCCAGTCAACCACTTTCCAAACGGACCTTCGATAAATTATTGGCGAATACTCCCCGGCCTCTTTACCGTCATCTCGTCCGACACCAATGTAAGCCCAATCTCCGCCACATGGAGAGCTGTTGAGAGAGGCCATGACATCGACTAGCTGTGAATGGAGAACCTCCTGAAGGCAGATCAATGTTGCCGGAATGGCCGTAGAATTGAATCTGAGCTGAGAACAGAGTCTTGGGCATCTAATTGGCCATAGCTCTTCGCCTTTGAAAGGGGTTTGGGTCGCATATCGGATATTGTGTGTTACAATTCTGATTTCGATAGAACTCTGCTCATTGACGAGGTGGCTTTCGCTATCGACTTTGGGTGTTTGGTTACGCGTCATGATGTGGAGATCATGAAGAGCTGGCCCTAACCAGCTACCTGTGCCAAAGTTGCACCCGAAGAATTGGCTTCATGTGAAATACATTTCATGAGGTACTCGTGCGTTGTTTGGGAGAAGGCGGTGGTTGTTAGGTTAGAAAAGTGAGGGGGAGCTCCAGTGGGTCTGTAGACCTTCGGCCCGAATATCGGCCAATTTTTCGCGCCTGTTGAATCTATTCAATAATATGACCACCTACAACAGCTCTCGCCCTTTACCGCAGTCTTAATCGCGACCACTAAAATATCATTCCACCAGCATTTCGCAGCCTTCCGAGGCCTAGTCATCTGATACAATATATTTGTCGTTAGGATCTTCAATAGTTTGGCAATGACCGAGCTCAAGGTAAACTTTCACAAGTCCGTTTCGATGCATATGAATGGTGGAGGCAGGGCTAGAGTACTGTACTACCGTTTGCGGTTCTAGTACAATTTTCGTTGCTATGGAGGAGTACCTTTGTTTCTTTGTCCAGGTTCAATGGCTACTATCTTTAGATACACACCTCAAGCGTAAATGCTCCTCTGCCCTCTACATTTTCTCTCTCTCAATGTATTTCGCTCGTTCAATTTCAAATTCAGCCTAAACTCTCAAGACTGTTCTTTGTCTCGGTTCCTCAATATCAAAGGGTCTGTTTCAATATGCATACTACAGCCTTCCTCCTCCAGGCTATTATTGCCTCTGTTACAGTAGTTGTAAGTCAATATGCGGTTCTAATCTCATTTCACGTAGCTTATTGTTCCCAGGCTCGGAATTCAACAACACCAGGTGTTACTACGACCCCAACCCCTGTTGTTCCCGGATACAATTCAACTGTTCCTGTCAACCCAGGAGTCCCAGCCACTTCCTCTCCAGGAGGCCTCTACCCTAACAGCTCAATCCCGAGTTCGTCTAGTTCTGTTAGCTATACAACATCTATCGCAGTCATTGGCGGAGTTACTACAAATGTTGTTGTAGAAGCCGGGGCAACTACTTCTCCTTTTGGGTCCGCACCAATTCCAACAGATAGCGGATTACCTCAAAGCGACAGCGTAGCAATCGGAGCTAGATTAGGAATGACTTTCCTTTCCGTACTAAGCGTGTTGGTTATTGCTTTGTAGACAGATGGAAAATAGATAATAATGATAATAACAATAATAATAATCTCTCTTATTTTCCGCTTTTGGGATATGTATGACCGACCTATTCTGCGCCACCAGTTCCAACTTGAAACACAACTTACGGTTATTCCATTTCAAATATAAAAAAAAATTCGGCTTTAGCTGCCCATATCACCTCCATATAATTAGTTGCGCGTCATAATGTAGAGACTGTAGAGACCTGCTCCTGCAATTATTGGTTTGATTAGCGCTGGTTGGACCTCGGGCCGATGTGTCAAAAACGTCGGCCAAAGTTCAAGACACCGGCCCGAAATGGCCCCGGTAACCTATTTCCTCGCTCTCAGAAACCAAACTCAGCACACGCTCCCCATTCCCGACCAGCCTCATTTGCAACCACTACCATTATTCCACAAGTACTCCTCAGCCTTGCGACGCCTGGTTTTCGATACAATATGTTTGCGGGGAGGATCTTTCGATGGTTTCCGGTAATGGCCGCAGGCCCGCAGCCTAAACTAAATTTCACGAGTAGTTCCACAGTTCGTTATTTCTCTTCTCGAGGCCAAGAGACTTGGCTGGAGGGTTCTGGACGGTGGAGGCAGGGTTAGAGTACCACCTTGCCGTTTGCAGGGTCGCAGTACAAAGTTGCTACACGGTACCTTTGTTGCTTGTCAAGCCTTGACGGCAGGCCACTATGTTTGGAAGCGTACCTAAGCAAGCGAGCTTCTATCTCTTTCTTTACATGTTGATAAATGCTACTACAATTCACTTCTTATTTTAACTCACGTTTCATTAACCCCTCGTTCTAGTTTTGGACTCAAGTAACCTCTCAAAAATAGCTGTTGTCTTTGTTCCCCAATCCCGAAAGATGTATACAACAACCATCCTCCTCCAAGTTATCGCCGCCACTGTTGCAGTAGTTGTAAGTGAATACCCCTTTCAATTCAGCTCAGACAGCTGATTATTTCCAGGCTCAAGGAACTGGAAGCAATTCTGGCTCAACTTCACCAACGGCGACTGGTAGCACTGGCTCCACTTCTCCTGTAGCTCCCGAAAGCAGCTCAACCTCAACCTCATCAACGATCACTGGCTATCCTTCATCTATAGATCGTCACGACATACTACCCGGACTGCCATGCAATCCTATTGCAAGCTATCCCTGTGCTTTTGATGGGAGATGTTCTCCAACCGAAAAGATTTGCGGAGGTTTCAATGAGCGTTGTGGAAGCAATGCTCAGTGTGCCGCAAACTCTTGCGTCAACGGTCGCTGTACAGGACCTCTTCCCACTAAAGGCAGTGTTCCTTTAGGTGAAGTTTGCTCCCTTGGGCAAGACGGACGATGTGTGGATGGAGCTGTTTGCTATTCCCCAGACATTACGGAGAATCCGAAATGTATTAAATCCACAACTCAATCTGGCAGCATAATAGTAGGACAACCATGCAACCCCAACGACAATTATCCCTGCGCTTATGGCGCGAGCTGTTCCGTATCAGCAAAGATTTGCGGAGCCTTTCAGGCGCGTTGCAACAACAACGCTCAGTGTGCATCAAATACTTGCATCGACTTTGCTTGCACTGGGTCGATTACCAAGGGCTCTATCCCTGTAGGAGAATTTTGCTCAGCTGCGCAAACTGGACAATGTGTGGCGGGATCTGATTGTTATTCCCCAATATATTTCAAAACTCCAACTTGTGTTGGTTCGAACACACCTGGAAGCAATGTTACAACACCACCCATCAATCCAAATCGCCCTACCGATCCAACACCAGTCCCTGGGAACATCTCAACGCCTGTCAATCCCAATGTTCCTCCTACCACTCCCGGATCTGTCGTTCCCGGAAGCAATCCGAATGATCCTGTCAATCCAGGCGTTGGAGGCGTTCTCAACCCCAGTCCTGGAGGTACTCCTAACCAAGATGGAGGGCTATACCCCAACAGCACTATCCCAAACCCATCTCGTTCAATTCGATATTCGACTTCCGTAGCAGTTATCAATGGAGTCACAACTAGCGTTGTTGTGGAAGCTGGGGCTACAACAACCCCTGGTTCTGGACCAAGTGCAAGTCCAACAGAAAGTGCAGGTGGTATTCAGAGTGACGGAACAGGAATCGATGCGAGATTGGGAACGACTCTTCTTTTCGTACTAAGCGTGCTGTTCTTTGTGTTTTAAATAAAATGGGTGGGATATGAGCTGTCTGATGATAATGTTCTCTTTCTTTTTCTGATTTTGGTTATATACTGGCCGACATAATAAGTAATAATAATTGTTTTTAACCCTCAACTTTCATTCTTCGCAAGTGCTCATGAGATGAGATTTCAAATTCTTGCACTCGCGTGAGTACAACACCAAGTGGTAGGTACCTAGGGTCAACTTGTTAGAAGTGAGATTTTTTGTTTGTTCCAACTCTTGAGGCGGTTCCAAGTAATATCTCCTCAAAATGACTACCGAGACTTTCGACGTCATCTTTATAAACCAGTTCGTTTAACAGAGTCTTACAATGAATTCAACCCAACCATTTGTACCTCATTTTTTAATCCACATTCAGGGTCAGGCCCTGGTGGGTGGCCTTCTGACTTATTTACACATCACGTGTACTCAGGGATGTCAGCCCTTATCACGCCTCACCTCCGCCACATTCGGGCCAGCCGACAACCTCCAAAATTCATCCAACTTTCATCGCAAACAATTCCATCTTTCGTTCAAAATCAATAACAACTGTGTCCAGATACGGTCACAAAACCTCCGACCGGGGAGCATACCAGCATAACCGGTCTCGACATTCACGCCGCTCAGTCATACCCGTACCTGCTTCTTGGGTGTTTCTCGTCACCGGATAGGCTCCCATCTTGTGCATCCAACAGCAAGCGATCAAGGAATCAATTGCCCGGCTGTACGCCCTTCACACAAGACCGGAAGACCAATCGAGTCACGCTAGGAGGCTTATATTCGTATTGACTTCCATTTCAACCTTCTCTGTCTTTCTTTTTGTCGCAGACCACGTTTACCATCCATCTCTTTTAAACACTTGCAAGTGCTGATGGGTGGATGTCTCACCTATGATGATTCATTCACGCGGTCGCCGACCGTGGCGCATGAGTGTGGTATGACTGCGCTTTTTACCCCAGGCTTCCAGCGTGACCTCTATATATGTCATTCAGTCCCATATTTCAAAATTGTTATCTGACATCTTACGAGTCCTGCTTCGTACCCATCATCGCAACCAACTCAAGGGCTATCCACCCTTTCCGTATCATTTGTCCCAAGTTAAACACTACTCCCCATACCAAAGAGAAAATACATAGACCGGCCAAGAGCCGGATTTCAAAGTATATTCTCAACGCGCCCTTTTAAAGAAATCTTCAAGATGCCGTTCAACGAGCTCCAACGGCGGGACTCGTGGCCTCCCACTATCCTACACCTCCGGTCAAAACACAACCCACGAACTGATACTTTTGAATCTTTTGACCCCTCGGCAATTGATGAAAACCCCTTTTCTTACTTCCTCACTTCCCCGGATGACATTAATGATTTCGACGACGAAGACTACTCAGCGGGCATCGAAAGCTCCAACTCCAAAGAGCCCATCATCCGAGAAGTCTCACCGTCTTCCCTCCAAAGAGTTCCACTCCCGCCCATCGAGGACGAAGATGAAGAAGATCTCGCCCTCGAAATGCCCCTGACCCTCAAAGACTTCACAAAGAAATACACCTCTCCTTCCTCCCCACCACGAAAGTCTTCACGAACTGTTAAGCACCACATCCCAACCGGACTAGGAATTACCATCCCAGAAAGTTGGTCTTCCTCCACCCGTGGTCGTGCAAGAGTTAAACTTTCTCCAGAACGGGGAAGAGGTCGTGGTCGTGCGAGGAGCTTGAGTGCGAGACGACCGCAAAGTTGGAGATTGCCAAGTCCGGATATTTGGTCGATCGAGGAGGAGAACGAGGATGAAGGAGCAAGAGTCAAGACGCCTGAAATTCCGGATATTACTTTGAGTACGCCGACGAACACACACATTTATCAGCTTACGCCACCAGAGCCGGCGCCGAAACAGAGGAAGAAAGTACATTGGGCATTTTGAAAGAATGTGCTAGGTTGGATTAGAAATAATTTGGAGACATTAAGTGCGTGGTGTTGAAGAAACACCATGGCTTTAAAGAAATAAGGTCTAGAGACTAGGAAGGGATATAAATTGCCGGCACATATCTATTTTGCATTGCAGGCGTTGGAGGCATTCTGGGCATTTTCACCGGTTACAGTAGCATTTGAGACTGCATTCCTCTCGTCATTTTTGTAGGAGAAGATTATTACTCTTTTCAACACGCGTTTATATTCTTTTTGCGAGTATTGGCATATTGGGTTTAGCATTTCTTGAGAGTTTGGTATTACAGAATTGGGAAGGAAACGCGGGATAGCAGGGATTACATACAGGATATTGTTAGAGACGGACGGGTAATTTTGAGAAGGAAGGGATGGATATACAGTACATTCCTCTAGTTCTAGGAACTCCAATTTGATATCAACACCATATGTTTTCATTATAGAATTTGTAGACATGAGATTCTACAGTGACGTTGATTCTAAACCTCTGACGAACATGTATGTGCAATCTTCATACAGACAATAAGCCGCTTCCCAACTTTAAGCTTGTAAGCTGCGGCAGGGAAACCGCAAGGTTCAGTTCGGGGTGTTCGTTCGAAGTTCTCCGAAAGGCACCATGGTACCACTACTAAATAGGAGATTTATAATAAATGGATCAACTATACGAGTAGACACAGAATGAATGCAACTTGCAAGTTCTCTTTATTTGTGGTTCTTTGTATATTTGATTTGATTTTCCATATTATTTTGGTATAATAAACAGATACTGTTCAGATGTGAAGATCTTGGTAATCATTTAGTAGCTGTCGGAAAATCTGGCGAGTAAGAAAATTGTTCTAAAAACATATGGAAAAACTGTCACTATCGATTTCGCACATCAAAAATCACCAGATCGAATTTTTTGTTCTAAATCACTCGCTCTCACCTACTTGTACTTAATAAGCCGATTTCCTTCCATGGAAACCCCTCTCAGGAGGCCCCCGGCCTCTCCCACGCCTCTGAGAAGAGGCCTTGGAAAGGGGGGAGCACGCCCGATTCCCCCCCTCCCGAATATACAGCAACACTTCGTTGTAGCAACTGCCAAAGCTCTCGAGCGTAGTACTATTAGCCAAACCTTCTTCGGAGGAACCGCAGAAGCTGTGGATTGCCACCTTAGCACTGCCCTCGACAAAGCCCCTCCGGACCTCCTCCCATACCTCAGAGCCTTCTGTACTCAAGTCGCCGGTATTAGCCTGTCTTTCCACCAAGCCTACACCTTAGGGGTACCTCCTCTACTACTCTTATCCTTAGAAACCCCTTC
>JAPZOX010001443.1:0-11817 GCA_037952655.1 Hymenoscyphus sp. LP001 | reverse complement strand
TATAAACTTTATAGGACAAAAACAGACAATTTTATATCTATCTTGATTTTTATAGAGTCTTAGCATAGCCTGTCGACCTTATAGGGGTAGTGAATTCTTTTTTTAAGAAAAGGGGTTATTATTTTAAGAATTATTTATCTTTTAGTTTACTTTTATTATACTTACTTTGAATTAATAAATTATATAGAAGAGAGATAATTAGATATAGCGCTTCTTTCTAGCTAGGCCTCGTCTCTTTTAGAGTACTTTTATTTTCTATCTTCTGAAGAAAAGAGGGAGAAAGCTTTAATAAAAAAAAAGCTTAGATTACAAAAAAAGTGGGCAAATTCAAGCTTAACTCGCAACTCACTGTACTTTTAACGAGTCATTGGTCAGAATTGCTCTCTGTTAGCCTTATCTTGGTATATCTTGAGTTTTGACTACTACCTTATGAAAAGAAATGTAGTCAAAAGATAGTGTTTGTAATTGTTGAATACTCAGATAGTCTAAATGATTTAAGAAGAATCTCGTCACGCAAGCGATGAAGGCCAACAAACATCGTGTCGGTATACACAAGTGGTTAGCACTTCCACGTGCCCTTCTCGCTTAACGAGGAGGGCAGGTATTTAAGTAGAACCGAGTACAGACTGTACTCGGTATGAATCAACGATAGTTACAACGACAATATACTCTTTTTGCATCAAGCTATTGACCACCAAGTCAAACCAACACATCGAAAATAGATTATAGTTCAAATGAGTGAAATCTATGTAGATGCACATGACCGAAGAGTTTCTTAGAGTTTCTATACTCAGTAATTTAGACTCACACCTAGTTCAATAAAAGTGCTATCTTCACCTATGCTTTTTAGGTATATCATAAGACATATTAGAAGACCAGAACAACAAGAACCTCAACCACCCAAGCCAGAACTTAAACATGGCAAACACACTCTTCAACCGCCTTCGCACCCTGACCCTCTATTACCTCGGGATTTCATAACAATTTATAATATTAAACGAGAACATTTAGAAGAATGGAGGGTTGGAGTTTCTTCCAAACCTTCTTAGACAATGAAAGTGATTATCGTCCTAAACTAGTACGCATGATCAGAATAAAGGAGGTGAACTCGGAGTAGAGCCCATGCTTGTTACAAATAATCTTCTCGCTCTCCTCTTGCACTTTGCCTCGAAGTTTCTTCATTCAATTCTCAATTCCTCGTTTACGAACTCGCACTCCCCCAAAAGATCTTCCGTAGAAAAGTTAAAGGCCTTTCCACGGAGAAAAGCAGATCCAACACCTCAGCATTTTGAAGTATTGACTTTATAGACCAGGAAATCCAGAGTCTCCAATTCTATTTCACATTTTTAGGCCATGATACGCGATTGAGCGACAAAACACACTTGGTTGCCCGAAAAATTTGTTCAGTGAAGATATATATATATATATTAAATCGTTATCGAAAAGGATCTTTATATACTGACCCCACCTGTAGTATTTCTTACAGACAAAATTTATCCATTCATCCACTTCATGCAGTAGCCTGTGAAACGGCCAACAACTTGGTATAGTTTGGTGTTCCAAGACCAGTAGCAGGATCCCATCCCTATGAAAAGTCAGTAACCACCCAAAGCAAAAATCAAAGTCTGAAAACCATGAGAAGAAAGGGGAAAAACTCACAGCAATCGCCGAAAACCCAGCCGCAGAAGAAATACTAGAACACCCCGTAATCTTCCCGGTAGAAATATCATTCACCGCCCCCGCAGCAGCCCCATACAACCACGGATTCAAGAACCCCAATCCCTTCTTCCCAGCCGCAACCCGCTGACTATTCAAAAGCTGAATAATACTAGCGAAAGTAGGAGTTGCAGCACTAGTTCCGCTAACTCCAGAAGCAACACCATTAAGCACAACAAGGAAGTTAGTAGCTTGAGCAGAAACATCTGGGTATGCGCGTCCGGAGGAGTTGAAGTAGGCGGAGTAAGTTGTGTGTGCGGTATCTTTTGTGAGCCAGGCGTTGACGGTTGCGTTTTGGTATGCGGGACGGGCGAAGACTTCGGAGAATCCACCGCCTCCTGAGGACCAGGCACCCTCGGTGGTGGTACCGGTTGTTCCACCAACTGTGGTTACCCATGGGCAGCCACCTGGGAAGATGGTGTCGAATTGTTTCTTGCCGGCGTTGGTGGTGCATGTTGACCCTACTCCGCTGTCTCCTGAAGCAACGAGGACTGAGACCCCACGGGCACCGAGTTGAGCGAAGAGGTTGCATTGGGCGATCATGTAGTCGTTCGGGAGGGTAGTGGTGTCATCTCCGTAAGAAATAGAGACTGTGTTTGGGAGGGAAGCATCTGGGAGAGCGAGCATGTAGTTGAGCCACTCGAGCCATGGCTCGTTGGTGTTTGTCCCGTCTCCTACCCATGGCCCATTTCCACCAGCGCTGTAGTAAATGTTGGGGATGTTGGAGGTGATGGCACGAGCGTATTGGACATCGAGGTTGGCTTCCACAATGTTGCTTGTGGAGTCGGATGTAGGGCAAGTGCCTCCGTTAAGCAATGCGCAGGTGAACTTTTGAGCTTTGTTGGCGAAATAGGCGTATTTGTTCATGAAAGTGGTGAGATCGGTTTGGATAGGGTGTTGGGAGAGGAAACCTGCAATCCCCATCAATCCAACTGATTCATTGGCTGCGCTTGCAAAGCTGTAAAGATTTGCTAAGCAGGTTGGGGTGATGCTGCTACCAGTGCAACCAGCAACGGCTTGTACGCCAACCTCAGCTTCGAGAAGACTGTCGACATCCTCCTCGATGTAAGGCTTTACTTCCTTGATCATGGATCTCATAGATCTTAGACCGAAGAAGGTAGTTGGTTGAACCACGTCGACATGTCCCTTGAGCGCGTCTGGAAGGCTGTACTCGAGAGTTCTCACTACTCGGTCATGGCTCTCGGTGTGAACTATCCCAATGTTAGTTTATCCCGAATTCAAAAATTCATCCAAAGAAAAGTCGCACTAAGAAATAAGAGCCGCGACGTTGGAAATCTGACTTACTGAAAGTGCTGTATTCTGTCTTGAGGAGCTTTTCGATTTGCTTGATGCTGCCTTCGACGATAACCGAGTCCAATCTTGGAGAGAGTGTAGCAATGTCTCTCAATCCCTCGCCCTCCAACCATTGCATCACAAGGTCCTTAGACTCTGACTTTGGAGCAATGATGTTATCAATGACATGCTGGGCGAGATGCCCTCCGTACATTTTGTCTCCTGGGGTTGCGATCTACATTCAAGTTAGCTTTACTGAAATCATGAATGATTCTTGTAAAAAGGGTGGCTGAATTTTGACCCAATCCCGAATATAGAAATATGACATACCCTCATGGCCATATCATGGAATTTGTCCATGTTTTCTGGAACCAAGCCAATTCTCAACTTGATCGTCGCCTTCTCCTTGTTAATCTTGTTCCCATCATCCAACACCCACCCAGAAGGTGGTGCAGAAAGTTTCTGTGCCACACTACATTTTGGAGCAGCAGGAGAAGCAAAAGTCAAAGAAGAAACAGCAAGAACAGCGAGAAGACCCTTGAGGAAAACCATGATCACAACCAAAAAAATCCACAGAAAAGCAGAAAAGCAGGAAATGTACCAGGAGCGACCAAGAAAAGATCTTCAACGTAGACATCCATTCCTTCTTATATTTTCCAAGAGCGGGGTTCTCCAGTTGTCAAACCCAGGTACAGAGTGACATGGCATAGTACCTGCCGGCATCACTCGATATTCCAATCCAAACAAGACCCATTTCATGGATGTTGCCCCCTAGTAACCCCATCAATCCCCTGGAGCTTCCTGACGCGGGACCTATCTCCGCCCTCGCAGCCAAGCCAAAAACCTTATGCTTATCTATTTCGCATGGGTTAATTGGCCACTTTGCATCGAGGCGCTGGCATTGGCGTGATTTTTCGTGCTGGGCGCAGATCCGTGATCGCCTTGGTGTGCTTAATCCCCCCCTTGCCCCAAAGAGGAAAGTCGTTCAACAAGCCGCGGAGAGAAGCATATTTGGTACTCATTAGGTCGTATTACGAGGCGAACTCCTAAGATTGAAGGATTGAAGTTCAATTGATCGAGGGCGTTTATGCAGGTATGTTTGACAGCATAATAGCCCATGGTTATTCGGTCGGCTGATATTAAAACAAGAAGGTTGATGTCGTGCCCTGTCCTGTCGCACACCCACAGAAGATGTTAGCCAGACCGGATTAAATATTTGCTAGAGAATCGCACCTTGTGGTATCATCCGAGGCTATTAAGTTGTGCACATTTATCCTGAATGCATATCAGTTCTGGGCGCGCAATTTTGCCTGAACGAATTGTTTCCGAGAAATAGAACACTATGTCTGCAGCTTGGAAAGTGTGGCAATGATTTTGGATGGTACATGTATGTATATGCAGCGATATATCTTGGCTGCTTATATGTAGTCTAATCCTCGTCCGTCGAGTAGTTACTCCAATGCTGTGCCGACAAAGCTAAGAATCTAATGCGATTCTAGGAATGGGATGCCACGATTCATTTGTTTTCAATCCGACTGAAGTTGATCAACCCCATCCCCAAACCGAAGCATATCTGGACCCAACAGCACTTCTTATAATCTCCGAGAATCAATTGGTAGTTCACACATAGCAGTTTTCCGCCTGAAAGCTTCGAGCTCGTATATCCTTTCTCTGTTCGAAAAATCGCCCGAAAGTTCAGGAATCTGCTTATCACCCGCAAACTCACTGACAGGACTGCAAATGTTTGATGTTGAATCATGAGGCGGCCAACATTGACGTCCCAAAAGTTCAGAATCTCTACGCCGTTTCTTATTCCGTCTCACAAAATAGAAACTGGCTATCACAGAAGACAGTAACACAAAAAAAGATACAGTAATGAAGGCTGTAAATGTACGTTGTGGCATGCCAGCAATCCTTGCAGGTTCTGCCAGAGCTGAGACGGGAGATGAAGTAGGAGCTGGCGATGAAGCTGTCGAGGTAGGTGTTGGCAAAATGGAAGTCGAAGTGGGAGAAGACGTAGGTGAGGGGGCAGAAATAGTTGTTGCAAACGTGGTAGTGGCAAATGAAAGGGCAGTGGTGATGATAGGGCTGATCAATGCAAGTGAGACAGAATCTGGTCCTGAGGCTCGACTCGAGATTGCAGGGAATTGGGTGTTTGTCGAAGAACCTTCAACGGAAGTGGATGTCAAAACAGGCGCAAGGAACACTGGTAGCCGTGATAGTGTTGTACTTGAGTTTGTGTTGGGCAATGTGAGGTTCAAAAGCGGTGTTTGAGTGATGTTGAAGAATCCAGATGAAAAGGTTGAGCTTCCTGACTGCGAATCTGTCGCATTCGAATCATGCACCTCTAGGAAGAAAATATTGCTAGATGACAACAATAGAGAGCCCGAGTCAACAACCCAAGAGTAATTATATGTCGTCAGACGTTCTGTCAGAATAGGATTTAGTTTTGAGATGGGCAAATAAGTCCAGGCTACATACCAGCAATTTTGTATGGGCCTGCTATACATCCGCTGCAGTCATTGGCCTTTTCCTTATTCAGCTGCTGGAACAGATTCAAATCCATTGTTGTGAAGCTTGACCTCCATGTCAACAGAATGGTAGAGCTGACTGTGAGTATTGAATTCCCTAATCCATCCCCACTCAAGGGAGGAGGATTAAGAAATATGTTGGTTGGCTGGTCTACTCTTCGAAGAGATCTGAATACACCATAAGAGTCCATCTGACATGCCTTTCCAGCCCAGCCCAGCTGTTCCAATTCAATCAATATGCTGCTGAAGGAGGGGATCGAGTTGAAGAATCAAAATTACACAAAATTCTGCAAGTCATCGGCCCCCAAGTTGCCATTGGATTATTGGAACGTACTGAAAGAGATTTCAACAGAAAAAAACCTTAGGTACGGAGCAGAAGGATGATTTGAATGATTTAGAGGCATTCCTTACCGAGTTCTGCATGTTGACCCAACAATGCAAACCAGGATCAGATTGCAACATTTCCAACTGCAGCGGCAATGAGTTCATCTCATTGGAGTACTGTAAGGATCTTGCCGGGCTGCAGGCAGGAGGATGGGATGCCTTGGCCATGGGCCAACATGTAATGAATCAACTTGATGTTTGCAACCCAAATACAGCCATACTCGTACAGCCGAGTAGAGTACATGCTCACTGTGTTGATCGAGTGAAACTTTCACCACTGGTTCAGACTATTAGAAAACCCAACAAAGAAGATCAGATAGAAGGGATGAAAAGAAATCATTTCTTCTGCTATTATTATTGCTTTCCAAAGAGCGTTGGGAACCTCTGTTCCGCGGCAGTGGGGAGAAATTGGGGGACGAGCCGTTCCGCCAACATGCATAAACGCTCAGGATTGTGACAAAAAGCAGGTCGTTAGAAGGCCAAGTGCAAACAGACAGAAGACGGGATTCGTGTATGAGCCACGTTATTCCCAGGTCTTTTGGATTTAACCGTTCTTCTCGTGCTACTCTATTGCGGCGGAGTATAAAAGTCGAGGAGACGAGGTTGCAGTTGTTGGTGTTGTGTTTCATGGCGCATTGAGGGCTGGGGCCGGGGCCGGGGCCAAAGAAGAGAAGCCCTGGACTTGGGTTGTGGATGGAGACTGTCGCATCTTGCCCTTGATTCCAGTGTTTGCCATTGCTGACAGTGAATGAAGGGACCCGCCTTCCGACAGGGTGCTGTGGGTGCTGTTGGTGTTGAAGAAGGAAGGTTGAAGTTGGAGTTGCTTTGCGACAATGAAGTTGCTGATTCAGGCTTTCGCTTGCCTGTCCTGTTTCGGTGGGGTCGAGCTAACCTCACTGAACCTCAACCCTCACTACAACCAACCTCACCAACAACACCACACAACACACCGAGGACCCAAACCAATCAATGCGACCAAAAGCTGCACCCAAACCCCGAATATAGCTATACCAAGAAGGTCAAGACCTGCGTTGACCACAATGTCAGCAACGGAACCAAAACTTCCCTCTCAGACTGCGGCCTCTCCAAGAGCGCATATCATCAAAGCACCATTACCTCTCCCATCACCCCTCGAAACACCATCCATCTTCCTTTCCGGCTTTATATCCCCAGCCGATGACTGCTGGCGTGACAAGCTGTCAGCAGTTCTCTCCCACCTACCTGTTACGATCATCAACCCTCTCCGTCGAGATTGGGACCATACATGGAAAGCGAGCCTCGGAGATTCGAAGTTCGTCAACCAAGTAACATGGGAGCTGAATGCTTTGGAACAAGCGGACATCGTGGTGGTAAACTTGGGAACAAAGACAGAGGCCTCAATATCTTTGATGGAGTTGGGATTCGTCGCTGGACTGCAAAAACGCATCGTGGTTTGCTGTGCCGATGAATACAAAAATAGTGGCAATGTGCAGGTCTTCTGCCGCAAGCTGGGGATAACGGTTGCCAAAACCCTGGAGGAGCTTATCAGTAGTACTGAGAGGGCTTTGGCGGATTTCGTCATTACATCTGGGTAATGTTCAAAACCTGCCTTGCAAGAACACAACCAAGTGTGTCTTCGGCGAGAGGACTGTGCTGGATACTACAAGATAATGCAAGATAAAGCGTTTCAATTCGGTACGTTGATTCGGATTACACCAACATACCTCCTTGGCCAGTTCAATCTTGCTTGACTTTGAGTACCCACGCCCTCCTACACACATATCGATAGCACCCCCAAAATATCTGGATCGTATCTGATTCCACAAAGTATCTCCCAGCGCTTCCATATTTTCCAAACAAACTCAAGGTCTGAACCCACCACCACCACGCTGTGGAATTCTCCCAATTTGGATCGATAGTAAAGGTCTTCTCGTCACGGGAATCTCGGCGAGCACTGACTGCAGCTTTGTCTTCCTTGGCCGTGGACCAGTCGTGAAGACAAACACTGGAAGCTTTCAGCGATTGCTTAGCTTTCAATGGCTCAATCATGGCTGGTTTCGATTCCTATGACCGGTCAGCAGTTTCCTTCCCCCGCCGATACTTGGATCACAGGCATGTCTTACTTGAAAACACTCACCCAAAGGAAGCTTTTCTGATCCCATCGCACTAACCATCCCCATGCTGCTCGGTGTTTACCAACCCTCTCAATCATACGAGATTCGTTCTCCCGTGGGTTATTCTTGGAATAATCAAAGAATTATTGGTCTCGTTACGACGAGTGGCATAGTCTCTAATCATCGCCGCAATCTCCTGCAGGGTATCCAAATACTCCTTCGAAATATGGTCTCCTGCTGCCCCGTTTGCCGGGAGCTCAAATACGTCTCTGGGACGAGCGGCGATCACCAAGACGACGTGTTCCAATTCTCCAAAACAGTCCAGCGCTACCTTGTGGTTCAGATCATATCTCGACTCCGTTATCTGGGAAGGAATTGGCTCGTCGATCCAGGCAAGTGAGTAGATGTACAACTTTTTGATTCCCCTAAAGGGGTTTTCGGCGGCTTTCAATGATTGTCCTAACTGACTGTAGGTCCAGAACTTTATCAACAAATCAGCAGGTGATTCTCAAGAAGTTGAAAGGAATCGGGTCAAGCAGCCCATAAAAAGAAATCAGAGAAAGAAAATATGCCGTACCTGGTATTCAGCAAACGCAAAGCGGGCATGCACATATAGAGTATCTCCTTCTGACCTAAACCACTGGGGCTTCCTGGTGAGAGAGGACGCCAAACCAATGCATCTATATTTGCTCAAAGCCGCTTCTCTGCTGGCTTTGCAGACGTAAAGACTCACAGGTGCCTCCACCTCATGCTCTGCCTCTATATTGACTCTGCTCATGCGAACCCTTTGCCCCGCAGGCCAGGCCAATTCAAAAATCATGAATTGAATTTCAAGGGGCAGTCTTTGGAAGGGTTTGAATCCAGACTTTTGATATTGGTGGTTTGAATCTCTTGCTGGCGCGAGAACCATCCTCTCTCTGCGCGTTCTGGTCAATTGTGGTGGGTGTGATTCCACCCTACGAAGGCCGGTTCTACTTCTGGGATTTGTTTGGGAAACAAGACCGGCCATGGTCTGGGTTCCTACAGATATCCTTTGAGAGGCCATCGTCGACTGTGGGTAAGTGTTAGGGGTGTGTGGCTGTTGAAATGGTTATTCTCGTTGCCGCTGTCTGCCATATGCCAGTTCACTGGGTGCTTATCGTTATGGGAACCCAAATAAGGCAGCCTCGCTTGCCGCTTTTGGCACCCACCAAAAAAATAGTTATGTCCACACGCGGCACAAAAGTTCCTCCGATTGAGTTATTCATTCAATTCTTCACCATTTCGGTCTCCCTTCCCATACTTGGACAACCACAATCACTCGCTATTTCGCAGAAATACACGTCGGCTTGAATAACGACCCCCCCTCCTCCAGCATGGATTCCCTCCTCCCAATCAACGATGCCTACGAAAATGCCCTCGCTCAAATTGGCGGAGAGTTACCTGAAAGTCTACGCTACGCGATCGAAGAGCTCCAAGCACAAACCCAACGCATATCGCTATTCCTCGAGCTTCCAGACCTCCACCAGGAGCTCCAAGGCTATGACCCTGTTCTTCAACATCCTCCCGAGTTCACTCTCTTCCAGGAACTCCCTGTAGAGATTCGATTGAAAATATACAGAATGATGTTCCCACCAGGACGTCACATTGATCTCGTCGTACAAGCCCTGGCCCCTCGACATGAAACTTGCAATCATCCGCCACCTTTACAAATCTGCCGAGAGGGCCGTGAGGAAGCTTTGCGACACTACAACATTATGAAGAGACCTTGGGCAGTCCGCGGCAGTGGGGTGATCGGAGGCAGACGATTGTGGTACTTTAGTCCAAAGCGGGACTCGTGCTACTTACACAGCAAAGATCTTGTATTTGGCTCCCTCGATACTTGCGGTCTCGGGTTTCGTCTCTGGCCCTGCAAGGATTCCACCAACAGTTATCTCTTGGCTGGTGTGACTCAGTTGACGATATATTCAAAGGATTGGAGCAGGGACGTACGTCGCTTCAGTAAATCCGCTAGAATCTTAGACTTCGACCCTGTTACTTGTGGTGGAAGGGGACATCTTGTATTTCTTCAACATGTCAAACACATCCGCCTCTTGCACGTTAATAACCTACCAACAAATAAGAAGCTTTCCCCAACACCTTTCCAGCTTCGCCCCAGAGCTCCCGTCTCCTCTACCGAAATGGAACAATGCGCTGCATCTATTCAGGATTATCACTGGCAACGCCACAACGATCGCGATACCCTCGTCGGCCCTTGGGGCAAACAGCTTTACGGCAACAACAATTCTGGCGTTCCCAAGGTTACTGCTGCTCACAGAAGTACCCCTTTCGCTACACGGAGCGAGGAGACTGTGGAGTGGGAAGATTTGGCTTCGGCAAAGCTTTTGACACGCCTCCCAAGTGACCACGAGAAGGATGAGCTTGATGATAATGATTTGTTGGTTGAAAATGGCACTAGGGGAGTTCTGGCATGGAAGAGGGGCTCTACTTGGGAGTGGAGATGATTGGACTTGGGCTGGAAACTACGTAGAATCAAGTGTAATGGATATGATATTGGGGTTGTTTTATGGACTCTAGAGAATGAAATTGTCGGACCTACATCATTTTCTTTGCCCTTTTTTCCTTCCTGTGACAATTTTACATCGTTTTCATTACCCTGATTTCTTTTTCTATGACAATACTGTGAGACATTGTACTGTCGTCTGAAGTACTCTAATTAGCCTATATAAGTGGAATATCTAAGTTATTCAAAGGATTTTACTAGGATAAGTATATACTATCAGTCTTCTCTAATAGCTTTATTATAGTAAGTTCTTTTAGATCTTTCATTTCTCCTATTAAATCTAGGAATCTAAGACCCTCGGACGTTTTTACGGAGATATTTGCTTTTTCTAAGCTATCTAAGTCTTAAGATATCGTCGGAAATTCTTCTAAATTATCTTAATTTCTTTGTTTTATTTAAAGATTCAATATATACGAAGGTTTTAAATAGAATATTTAATTTCTACTTGCTTATTTTAGCTAACCAATGTTATAGTAACTTCTTCTGAGATAACTTGATTCTTCTATTGATTTTTAAAACTAGTATATTAGAATGTTTTTACGAGAACTACTACTAAAAGAGCAACTCTCTTCTCTACTTAGCACAAGAACACTATTCAATTTCCAGCGTAGTACACTGAAATTTCCGGCTTTCGACACATCTGCTGCCTAATATCACAATCCAATGGCTTGGCCCCTCCGCCTGATTATCATGACCACCACAGCACTCCCCAACAGCCTCATGGATTTATTAGGTTACGCTGCTTTATTTTTACCTCCTAGCGATTTATGGCAGTTGGCAAAATAGGGTGTTGATGCGAAGGTTAACCCGTACACACTTGACGACAACCACCCCGCTGCTATCTTGCGTTTAACTATAGTGGCTTTTAAGCAATTTATAATCAGCAACCATGATGAAGAAGATCGTCACCGAGATCCTGGCCTCCAGGCCCTTTACTTACGCAAGTTCTGGAAAACACAAATCCGCCGCACCTACGTTTCCCGGAATCCCAAATATCCTAATGACCACAAGAAATTAATTGGTGACGGAATGGCTAGTTTATTTTGTCGGCGTCTCGTTTTCACGAGGATGATACATTGGATGATAAGGATATTCTAGTCTGAAATAAGACTCGCGGGTGTACATTGGTATATCATTTGTTGGAAAATTAAGCTATTTGAGGAAATGGTTGGAATCTGAGATGGGAATGGGATAAGAATTAGATGTAACGTGCATGTATAGCGAACCGGCCAAACAAGCGAACCGGCCAACTGAAAAC
>JAPZOX010001442.1:0-11834 GCA_037952655.1 Hymenoscyphus sp. LP001 | reverse complement strand
TTAAGTACGAAGCTTCTATCTAATAATAGACGTGCTAGTCTTATATAGAACCTTCGTTCTCTAAGTATATCGTCTATATCGCTTATATCGCTTATATCGCTTACGATTAGAGCGATTAGAGCGATGTAGGTAATCACGTTATATAATCACACGTGACTTCTAACCGTCCTATAACAGTGAGATCCTGAAATTCTTAAATGTCTTTCCGTATTACTAATTCTCTCTTATATTACCTTCTATTCTCTAGATATTATATCTTATCTTATTAGAACGCTATCTAGACTACTTATTATATTCCGTGATTTATAATACTCGCTTACTACTAGTTTAAGGTTTTAGAGATTATAAAGTACTCTAAAGTCTTATAATTAGTAAAGACTTTAATCTAGAAGCTAGTTTAAGCGAGATCCGCTTACTACTATCTAAAAGAGTATATAATAGCTAATATCTCTACTAAGAGAGGTCCTAGCTCGCTTAATTACTACTCGCTCTAGCTACGGAGACTTTACTACGTACTACCTTCGCTTTCTTTACCTTGATATACTACTTACCTTAGAGGAGTATAAGTGTAGAAAGGAGAAGACTTAATTCTATCTACTCTTTTATAGACTTATAAACAAAGCAGTATCTAGGCTACTTATAAGAGCTAAGAGGAACTCTTAACTACTCTTCAGCTTATACTATAAGGAGCTATTTTACAAGGTCTACTATAAGACGAAGTTTTATACTAAGATCTATTCTCTTAGATAGAGAAATCTTTCTCTTCTTTATCTTATATCTCTCTCTACTCTCTACTCTCTGTTATTATATACTGTTTTCTTATTCTAATTTAGAATAAGAGCTGCTCTAGAAGTAGAGCTTCTCTTTAAACTATCTCTTATAAATTAGCGTTCTTTTATTTACACTCTTTATAGCCTAGAGTATCTCTCTAGTATTATATACTTAAAACTAGGACTCTTTTAAGACCTAGCCTACGTAAGCTAGACTCTACTTAACGTTAAATAGAAATAAATAAATAACTAAATAGCTAATATCTTCTTATCGTAGATTTAGTAATTTAGCTTAATAAGATTTATTATCTTTAAGAAGTAACTTATAAGTCTCTATAGTTTGGTTTCAGATATACGTTATAATATTATAGCTATAACTACTTCGTTAGAAGCGTTAGTCTCTACTATAGTTTCTAAATTAGCTATATAATAGTATAAGAGAGAGATAGTAACTAAGGCTTCTTTTAATATATTAAAAGCCTCTTTATAGTCTAAGTCGAACTTAAATAGTACTTCTTTACCTATAAGATAGTTTAGTAGATAGGTAATCTATCTATAATCCTAAATAAAACGTTAGTAGAAGTTATAAAAACCTAAGAAGAACTAGATACTCTTAATAGTACTAAGATATTTCTATGAAATAATTACTAAGATCTTCTCTAGATCGACTTCGATTCTATTTATAGAGATAATAAAACTAAGATAACGTCCTTCCTAGTCGAGTAGATTACCTAGTCGAGTAGATTATAAGAATACTAAAACGCGATACTCTACTTAAAAATTAAAAATATAACTACTATATCAAGCTTAGCTCTCTAATAAAGAGAGTCGTATTCTTTTAGCTATTTAAGCCTTTATATCAGGTTAATTTAGAAGTATATAAGCTTGTATTAAAGCCTATAACGTGTCTTATATAACCCTCTACGACCGAATATATAGAATCTCTTCGTAGCGCGATACGTCTTCTAATACTTAAAGACTTACCTCTGAAGAAGAGCTAGCTATTATACGATATATTCTCGACCTAGACTCGCGTAGATTCCTACCTCGGCTAGTAGCTGTTCGAGAAATAGTAGACCTTCTTCTCTCTAAATACGACGCGTCTCTAGTAGATAAGAATTAGACTTCTACTTTTATTAAACGCTATATAGAGATTAAAACGAAATTTAGCTATAAGTACGATTATAAAAGAGCTTAGTACAAAGACTCTAAGAACGTTCTTTCTTATCTTAATCTAAGGCTAAAGATACTAACTCTACTCTCTATAAATAAGCTAAACTAGACTCTAAAGACGCTATAGAACGTAATAGAGCTTAAATTCTAGACTATATATCTTAAAAACCGTATTATACGATACTAAGATAGCTCTTCTATATTAATTAATAAGGTATTCGATCGACTTACTAAGAGAGCTTAAATTATAATATACGAAGCTACTCTTATAAGAGCTGAAATCAAGGCGTTATAAGAGATAAATTAGCTTAAAAAGAGAAGAGAGAGAAAGCGAAAGAGGTGTATTTACTAAGGTAGAAGTTTTATAGTTAAGAAAAGCGAGGAAATTATTCAAAGTACTTAAACTTAGTAAGAAGAGTATAGTAATAATATATAGCGCTAGTGCTTAGAAGGTAAGCGGCGACGTTATAGTTTATATAATTAGATTAGATATAATACTCGTATATATAAGACACCTTAGGAATCGATTAATATAAGTAGCTAGGGGTTTTTTAATAGTGTTATTATAATATATTTAGAGTTGTTACGTTTTAGTATTCTCGTAATCTACTCGACCGAGTAATCTACTCGACTAGGAAATACGTTACTTTATATAAGTAATATAGAACTCTGTCTTCTTAATATCTACTTATAGTCTAGCTTTATAAAGCTATTCTAAGACTTTATAGACGTGTTTAACGTATTTAAGCTTATTATTAGAGTATATAAGAATATTATTAAGATAAGCTATATAAAAGTTATTAAGATACTTTATAAGAACGCTATTTATATATATCTAGTATATAGTAAGACCGTTAGTTAAGCTAAAAGGTAATATCTTATATTTAAATATACTATAGTAGGTCTAGAAGGTTATAAACTCTTCTAGCTCTAGTTCTATTTAAATATAGTTAAAAGCTTAATAAATATTAAGCTTTATAAAGATTTTAGTACTAGTAATTTATATAAGAGTTTTGTCGATTAGTAGAAGAGAATACTAGTTTTTATATATAAGAATAGTAAGTTTATAGTAGTTGATATAAAGCTATAAGCTTCTGTCTAGCTTCTTTATAAATAGTACTAGAGAAGCGAAAGAGGCGTAGCTAGGAATAATAAACCCTTTATT
Source organism: Hymenoscyphus sp. LP001 (assembly GCA_037952655.1). NCBI lineage: Eukaryota > Fungi > Ascomycota > Leotiomycetes > Helotiales > Helotiaceae > Hymenoscyphus > Hymenoscyphus sp. LP001. Next base: position 8,726 of record JAPZOX010001442.1, on the reverse strand, counting down.
AAGGTTATTAAGAATATACTACTTTATAGCTAGAAGTTCCTTAGTCGTTATCCTATATAATAGGCTATACGATAGAGTATTCGAACCTATAAGTTCGATCTAGTAGTCGACTTAGTTTCGTAGTAGAGGAAGCTCGTCTAAAGCTCTCTTTGAAAAGACATTCTTAAAGTCTATATATTCCTAGCAAACGTTCTATTCTACTAGTTATTCGTCTAAAGCGTAATCTACTAAAGAGAGCTCTATATATAACCTGTCTATAAGAGTATAGTCGATCTCTTATAAGCTAGTAGAGAAGACTTCGTTATCGCGCTTTTAAAGGTTAAGTTTAAAAGTAGTAGCTCTAATATAATAGATATTAATAGCGAAGTCTTCCGTAGGTTTATAGATGTCTATAAGCGAGCTTATAGCCGCTTTATAGTCTATAACTAAACGTTTTCCTAAGAAGGATCGACGACGTTATTAGTAGTTAGGAATAAGGACCTATATTCTATTCTAGGCAGAGACGAGGTCTTACTAAAAGCTTTCGTCTAGAATTTCCTCGAGAGTAACTAGTAGCGGGGTTTAGCGCTAGCTTCGAGGCAGTATCGAATAGATTAATATAGGTTCCTCTATAGTATTCTAGTAGAGGTCGCGGTTCTCTATATCCTCCTAAGCCTAGAGGTCTAGTAGGGAGATAGTTATCGATTCCCTAGTAATAGGTACTAAGTAATCGAATCGACGAACTAGGGGAAGGGATTCTAGCTACTTAATCTTATAGCTATAGACTACTAACTTTACGTTTACGTCTATAAGCTATTAACAGCTGATAATAATATCGTGTCTACTAATATTAGTAATTAGAAAGAGCGTATTAGTAAACTGTCGTCTATCGATACTTAGTATTAAGCGAATAATACGAGTAATCGCTAGTTCTTTATATCTATTAAACCCTGTAATTAATATTATATATAATAGCTTTTCTATAGCCTATTTATAATATTAACTTAACTAGTTAGCTAAAGCTATATTAATAAATAACTATTCGTTTACTCTAGTATTAATAAGTCTAGTAGTATTAAAAGTATATCTATTCTTAATTAAAGTATATATAGTTATAAAAGCCTTTCTACTTATTATATAACTTAGATTAAGAGGTTAAGATCTAAGTTCGTTTTACTCTAAAGAGGAGACTTACTTTAGAGCTATTCTTTTCTTAGGTTCTTATAAACAAGTTTCTCGTTAGCTGATTCTTCGCTAGACGCTTATAAGCCGTAGAAATCTATAAGCGAGCCCTCGGCTTCTTTCTATAGTAGCTTAATAGCTATAGAGGGTTTTTAAGAAAGAGGGTATTTATTTATATAATACCTAGTTTTATTATAATTATAGTAAATAACGTCTACTATATCTCTAGTAGTAGTCGTACTCTTATAAGTAAGAAAAGAGGCTTTATAGTCTATAACTAGTAGATAACTAATAGTAGTATAAGAAGCTAGAAGTTAATAAGCTAATCTATAGATAGTAGAGAGATCTCTTATAAGTAGACAGCGATTATAATAAGCTATAAGACGTTCTTTAATCGTTACTCTATCTTAATAGATAAAGTAATAGTAGTTATATAACTAAGTAAGAGTTATTAGAAAGATATAGATTAGTAAGATACTTACTCAAAGTATTAGTATAAGCTTCTAGTATAGGTCCTCTAATCACTTACTTAATAGAATATAAGCCGTAGTTATAAGACTTAAAAAGATTACTTTAAAACTAGTAAAAGTCTTATCTTCTTATATTAAGAGTTTATAAAAGATCTTATAAGCTTTTATAGTTTTATTACTATTTATAAATAAGGTATTTAGATATATAAGTATCTTAGTAGTATTTATAAATAAGATAGAAGAACTAAAGTCTATTTATAACTTAAGATATTTCTATACTATCTTAGAAGTAGTTAGAAAGATAAACGTAAGCTTATCTTATTCGTCTTTAAAGGTGTTCTTTCTTATTTTACTAGCTAGAATAATCTACTAAGCTTTATATAATAGAGAAGTGCTGTTCTTAAGTTTCTCGCTATCTTAGAACTTATAAGCAGAGCTATTAGAGGAACTATATCGAGAATAGAAGAAGTTAGCTATATCTTTCTAGAGTAACTACGAGAACTCTTAGCTAGAGAGAGGGTTGTCTAGGTTAGTTATAGACTATAATAGAGTATTATAGTCTAAAAGCGCTTATAGTAACTAGACTTTAGCTTATAAGCAAGTATTTTCGTCTATTAGAGGTTCGCTTATTATAGAGAAGATAGGAGTACTATCTACTTATAGAAGTCTTAGAATAGTTTAAGACGAACTACTAAGAGTTTTACTAGCTATTAGACTAGCAGATGTTTTTCCTTTTCTACTCTTATTACTATAAGTAGCTTTAGATATTATATTTATAGAAAAAAGAAGAAAAGAAGAGAAGGTTATAAAAAGGTTATATAGGCTATTATAAGCGTGTCTTTTTAAGAAGATAAGTTATAATTAAACTATTATAGACTTAGAGATACTCGAGGGATCCGTTTATAAGAAGAGAGACTATTATAGATAGAGGAGAAGTGTTATAATTATACTATTATAAGTATAAGATCTTCTAGCTATTATAAGTATAGAATCTATATAATATTATAATCCTTTATAAGAGAGTAAAGAGTATTAAGCTTTAAATAATATTATAATCTATAACTAACGTAGTTTATTACCGAGTAACGTATATCACCGAGTAGCGTACTTTCTCTCTACTCTACTACTTTAATATTAGATTAATCAACTATAATAAATAATATTAATTAAAACTACTTAGAATCTAATAAACTAGATATATCTATAACCTCTTAACAAGTTCGTATATTATAACTAGTCTTTCTATAAGTACTACACCGTCGCTTAGAGGTTTACCTCCTATTTTATCTACCTCTCTTAGAACACTTGTCGTGTCGAGCCTATTCCTCTACCTTCTTTTAAGCTAATACGTCTTATATATCCTCTATAGTAAGTATACCTCCTTAATAGACCCGAGTCTTTTTAGTTCTACAACGCTTACTAAGTGCTTTATTTGTCTTATAAAAGGTATAGACTTCGACTAATAATAAAGTTATCTTATAAGCTAATAGCTCTATACCTTTTACTAATATAGCTATAGTCTTAAAAATAGAGATTAGCGAGCTTTCTTAATAGCGTGAAATACGATTCTTAACTAAAGTTATTTACAAAAGAGCGTTAGTTAGATTATAAGAGGTCTATAAGATCTAAGAGTTAGCAGCCGTAGAGAGAGGTCTAGTAGATATAGGAGTTTGTAATTAGATATCAAGCTTTAATATTATAGTCTAGAGATTAAAAGATACTAAGCCAGCTCTGCGGAATCTAGCCTAGGCGTTTTAAGTTGTTATTAATTACTTATAAGCTACGTAAAAGGCTAAAAAGAACTCGACCTTAGTAATATAGTTAATATAAGCTTTAATAAAGGTCTTAATTTAACGCTTATATATATGTTTAAGAATACTAAAATATCTAACGTCGAGTAGCTAGGTTAAATAAGAGGAATAAGAAGGTAGGTAAAGAGTAATAATATTATTAGCTTTATAATACTCTTAAAATACAGCTGATTTATAACTCTTATATCTATCTAATACTAGTATTTAATATAGCTCTTTTACGTAACTACGAGTATATTTATCAAAGTATCGTAGCTATTCTAAGCCTATCTTATTATCGGTCTATCTATTACTTATAGGTTTAATAACCTAGTTATATAAGAGGCCGCTCTTAGTATACTAATTCGCGAGATAATTCTTCTCTTAAACTACTAAAAACAGAGATACGTTCTAACCCTCGCTATTAATATAAGTAATTACTATAGTCTATTTCTAATTACTAGACTAAACTATCTTATCTCTACTACGTCGATTAGCGTAAGTTATAACTATTACTAGGTAGATAATTCCTATTATAAACTCTATCTTATTAAAGTTATAAAAGTCGTAGTCTAAAACACTATATTTTACTCTTATACTCTCTATAAGTCGAAACTATATACTAATAAGCTCTAGATATTCGTATAAGGCTTTTTAAAAGTCGTAAACACGATTAAAACACGTCTTTAATTCTAGTCGACGTTATATAAATTAATATATCTAGAGCTTACTAACGCGTTTTCTCTTCTACGATTTAAGAATATAATTCGCTATATCTTCTATACTAGCTAGTTAAGGCGTAAATCCTCTTATATCTAGATTAAGTATATATTAAATAAGTATCTTCTTTTCTAAGTCGTTTAATTTGTAATAATTAGGTTTAGTTTCGAGGTAATAGGTTTAACTAGCTATTCTATGTCGAAGTGTTATTTTAGAGACTTTGTAGATTTTTATAGTAGAGCGACGACTAAGTTTTTTAGATGTTCGAATAGCCTCGATAGCTAGGATAATTCGTGCTTCTTAGGTTTGGATTTCTATAGTTAGTTATTAAGAAAACGCGTATTAAAGTTAGTAGATAGTAAAGTAGAGGAAAGTATACTACTTAGTAATATACGCTACTTAGTAATAAACTATGTTAAAGATAAAGATATAAGAGTATATATATATATATTCGAGAATTTAAAGCTATAGTTCTATCTATAAAAGTAATATAGTTTATATATCTAGAGAAAAGAAGTTACTTAGTAAGTATAAGCTATAAGTAGCTAAAATCTCGTAAAAGCTATAAGAAGCTAGAATCTCGTAGAAGTTATAAGAAGCTAAGATCTTATTATAGCTCTTGTTATAGCTCTTGTTATAGCTCTTATTATAGATCTATATATTCTTATTACCGAGGTAATAACCGAGGTTACGTACTTAGCACGTGTATTCTTCTAGATTATAGACTAGCGCTATAATATTAAGAACTCGAGCTCTAAAGATAATAGAGTAGTAGAGTATTTTAATAATAGTAGCGTTTCTTAGATAAATAAGCTCTTATAAAAGAGTAAATTACCGCTCTCTATAAAGGAATATAGATATATCTTAAAAAGAGTAGATAGCTATAAAAGAAGTAAGGTGTTAAAAAGAGGCTAGTTTTAAGAGGGTGTTTTTGAGTGTTTTGGTGAGGTGGCCCGAGTGTTACAAAATCCGCCTCTCTATCCGTCCTCGTAGAGCCGTCGTTTCTGGGTTGAACAGAAAATTGAGGTCTTCGAAATATGATATAGCACCCCTTTCACCCACTTCCTAGACTGAGTTTCCATCATCATTGGAAACAAGATATGACAAAGCCGCAAAGCCAATCATGAAAAGTAATTCCATCATGGCGGGGGGTGGTTTGCTTCAATGCAATGTTTCGACTCGAGGTAATGTATTCCATTCCACTCGGGATATCCGTCCCTATATGTACAATCCTTCCAGCCCCACACCCCTCAGTTCAACAATCATATTCCATTCTTCACCAATCCAGTTACCGTCTCCTCAATTTGCTTGTCTGTTAATCCGGCTAGTGACTCGCTCTTCTCTTGTCCGAACTCTGTAAATATCTTGAGTCAGCATTTTCCCCTCACATTGACATTCTGTTCAAGAAACTTGGGCCCAGAATTCCCCTTCCCTCTTTCTTCTGCTTTACTCAGTCTCTAGGAGAGTTTGAGACATACCGTATCTTGCGTAGACTCGTGCTGATGTACCGGCTGCTTCGCGGAGCATGATGGGTGTATTTGGGTTGTTCTTCTTCATGGTTGGGTATGCGCGAGCGAGGAAAGTTCTAGATTCAAATCTATGGTTAGTTTCAGCTTGTGGAAAGAAATTGAGGGAGCAGACCTTGCACCAGCGCTCTTCTCGCCCGTTTGGCAGAATAGGAAGCGGACCTCCTTCAGCGTCTGCGAGAATGCGTATTTGGCCGACATCTTTCGTTTCTTTTTGTGATATTCAAAGGAGGGTCTGGCGTGGCGAGCTTGATAGTGGGTGATTTGGTCTGAGGGGTGGTGGTGAAGCAATTGCTGTTGCGCTCTGGAGGTCTTGATTTCATTTCAGTGAGGTTAAACTGATTAGAGCTCGATTCATAAATCAGCATAACTAATTTAGCCTGGTTATGCAAACCCAGCTAATTTATGCAAGACCCGCCGATATTCGGGGAAACTGCACCCGCTAAAACAACATTTCCCGATAGTGAATCAACATTTCGGGCTCGCAAGCACACGACAACGAATTGTTCCCGACCTCAAGTTCGATTGCCTAATCGCGTTGCTGTAACCTCCGCCGTCAAGGCACCTACCTCTCCACTCTAATCGCGCCTACTTCCCACCCTCAATTCTCGATCCTTCAACCCTTCGCCCTCTTCTGCCAACTTGAAGAACTCTCCTCCAAAAATGCCTTCAACATCCACCCTCCTCCGCGCAGCTCGTCCCGCTTTCCGCGCAAATACCTTCTACGCATCACAAGCAACTAGAGCTTTCCGACCTCGTTTCCAGCAGCAGAGCCGCAGATGGCAGACTACCGCTGCTCCCGATGCAGCGGCGGGGCAGAGCTGGTTTAAGAGGATGTGGGATAGTCCTATTGGGATTAAGACTGTCCATTTCTGGTGAGTCGCATTGTTCTTTTCTTTTCATGGGAGGAATTTGGGGAGATACGATTGCGCCTAGGAAATGGCGGGGTTGAGAGATTGGAAAGTTGGGGAGCAAAACTTGGATTTTTGAAGAGAGGAAAATTAGAAGGGATGATTGTTAATTATTTGGTTAATAGGGCTCCTGTTATGAAGGTATTTACCCTTTCTCCTTCCTTGCTAAATCCGAGATTCTTCAGCAATTGCTTATCGCCATCTCCAATACCCCCAAAACAATTTCCCGAATTAAAAATTCTTGGACAGGTTAAGAGCTAACCAAAATCCCCAGTGGTGTATCGTCCTCGCAGGCGTCTCAGATTTCTACCGCCCAGCCGAAAAGCTTTCCCTCGCTCAAAATGCTTCCCTCACAGCCACAGGCGCCATCTGGACGCGATGGTGTTTAATCATCAAGCCCCGAAATATCCTGTACGTCCTCCCTCACCCCTCTGCCAATCGGTCAAAACGAAAACTAACAAGTTCCAAACAGTCTCGCAACAGTAAACTTCTTCCTCGGTATCGTCGGTGTCATCCAAGTCGGTCGAATTCTATCCTACAGAAACTCCATCAAGGGCCAAACCGTTGAGGAACAACTTGAGGCTGCGAAGTCGGGTGTTGTTGAGAGTGCTAAGGAGATTGAGGGAAAGGTTGTTGATGCGGTTAAGAAGGCATAGAGAAGAGTTTTTTTGAAACAATTCGAACCAGTGGGAGGGGGTTAAATGGAGGGAGACCAGAGGGTCATATGGGATATATGAATGGTGGGCGGGAAGAGCATACAAATAGACCTCAAGACGACGCGTACGGGGTGACATGGGTGATCACACGGTTCTCTGATATCAGCTCCATGATATCCAGACTTGCATTTCGGAAGTAGTGTGCAAGCTTGGCAGAGGGTGTATATTATTTTTTTCCCATTTGCTGTGTCCCTTTCTTCTGAGAATTTGAATTGAGATCTGAATCTTCTCGAGTCTTTTATTTGTGCAGTTTTTTGTTTGGTTTTGCGGTGATATTATGGAACTGATGTTTTTGCTTATTTGAATCTCGATTTGGGGGTAACCTACCGATAACGAGTGGGATTTTCAAGACGGGCGCTATTGGTAGGTGACCTACCGATAGGGAGTGGAGTTTTCGAGGTGGCTATTTATAGGTAACCTACGAATAGCAAGAATTTCCCATCTGTAAATTTTGACAAAGATGAGTCTCCGCTGCTCTCTCGTTGCTTTGGTTATGATTTTCCTTCTTCTGTTTTTTCTTCCTAATTATTACTTTGACGGTCTCAAGGCTTATATAAAGTTCAACGCTTTGAGTTCCATCAGCAGGTAACCTATTGATTACACGAAGGTGACCTGTGAATAGCAACTGAGCTATCCGCAGGCCTGGAAATAAGACTAGTCTATTTACGGATAGTTTGTAGATTATAGATAGTAGCTTCTATTCTTTGGTAAGCTATGAATTGCACCAACTTAAGCAAGGAATAACAATTTTTATTTTCCTCCTAGGTAATTTAGATTAGAATTACGAAGAGTACTGCTGTTCTGATTGTTTTTTATAGTTTGTGATGAAATTCGCGCTTCCTAATTTAGATATAAACTTGCGCTATATAGTCGAAAAGATTTATAGCCTTTTTAATTTTATTGGTGTATAGATGAATGAAGGAGTTTAAGTAAATATTTATGTATTTATGTAAGGAAAGAAGTTGGGACTATATTTATTTGAATCTTGACATAGTGTGAATCTTATTCAAGGCAATTTAAAGTAGTAAGATCAAGTTCAGTTAGTCAAATCTCAAGGGTGGAATCACACCGTAGTTATTCAAACTAAAGCTTATTAGATTTGTATTCTGAATCACAGCGCGGAGACTGAATAGAGACGGTAGACTTTCAAAGTATAAAATGGGGAGATGCGAAAACAGTTTTCAATACTCATCTGGTTTATTCTCTGCTTCTTCTGATTCAAGTAAACACTGCAGCACTCCCTACTGAATAACCAGCAGGAACCGACTCTCAACTTAAGCCCATAAATTCCTAGAACTCTAGAGTAGTGGAGTAGTGCGGGCCGAATCGGGCCGGGCCGGGCCTGGGCTCGGGGTAGCATCGGAGTGGCGTTCCGGTGCTGCCCGGGAGCTTAAGCGAGATCTTCTTTCTACTCTGTCTACTACGTAACTTC
>JAPZOX010001441.1:0-11841 GCA_037952655.1 Hymenoscyphus sp. LP001 | reverse complement strand
TTTATCTTTATCTAAGAGTATTTCTTCTAGTAGTCTATATCTTAAGACTACTTCTCTAAGGAATATAAATACTAATTCCTTAGCTATACTTAATTCTATATATAGTACTAGAATTATATATTTCGTAAGTCGTTCTATAATAACTAGGATCGAGTTATATTCGACTCCTGTTATTAGATTCTTAGATTTTAGTAACTTAATAATAAAATCCTAAGAGATAGATTTCTAAGGTATCTATAGTATTAGAGTAGTACCTATCTATCTATAAAGTATATAGCGGGAAGTCTTATTCTAGGTATAGGTATTATATTCTGTTATTACTTTCTTAACTACTACTAATAATCGATTAATAGAGTAGTTTTGTCTTATTCTCTAGAGAGTCTAGCGGATTCTCTAGTGTCTATAAGCTAGAAGTTTATATTATTCTCGGATAAATTCCCTTGTAATTATATCTAAGATAAAGACTTTATTATTATATAAGATAAGTCTGTTTTTTACTTCTTTTATCGTGTTTCTAATAAGCGTATTATAAATCGTTCTCTATTATTCTTTTAATAACTATACTCTTCTGATTTTATTATACTACGGTTTACGTAATTCGAACGTACTAGTAGCTACTACTTTATAGACTACTAGTTCTAAGTCGCTCTTTTTATTAAATTTCAGTATAGTAATCCTTTTATACTTCTTATTTCCTTTATAGCTAGGTTTCCTACTTAAGACGTCGGCTCTAGCGTTCGAAGTTCTACTTATATATTATATAATAATATCGAATCCTATTAATAATTCAGACTACCTAGTAAGATATTTAGTTATAAGTTCCTTAGTTGTTATAAACGTTCTAAGGTTCTCGTAGTCTATTAGAATCGTAACCTAGTGTTTTACTAACTATAAGTAGATTCTCTAATATTCTAGAGCTAAAATTATAGTAAGTAATTCTTTATTAAAGATACTATAATTCTACTAAGCTAGATTAAACGTTTTAGAATAATATACTACAGGTATAAGTCTTCTACTTTCGTTTAGTTATAGGTATATAGCGTCTACTATAATGTCTAAGGCGTCTGTTTCTATCGTACTTAGTTTATCCTAGTTATAGTTATATAAGATTAGCTTCTCTACGAATTTCGTCTTAATCTACTAGAAAGCTTCTTTAGCCTCTTTATTCTATATAAAAGTAATAGTTTTCTTTAGTAATATTAATACTAGTTTAGCGATTTTTATATAATCTCTAATAAAAGATTAGTAAAAGTTTATAAACCCTAGAAATAACTAAATATTCTTAACGCTTTTAAGAGACTTCTAATCTAAGATATCTTAGATCTTTATTAGATCTATTTCTATTTTCTCTAGACTAACTACCTATTCTAGGAAAAGTGTTCGAGTTACTCTAAACTCGTATTTTAAAAGTTTAAGACAAGAGTCTACTTTCAGTAGTCGCTATAGTACTTTTCTTATATACTTCTTATACTCTTTCTTCTTCTTAGAGAAGATTAGAATATTATCTAGGTAATATATAACAGTTACTCTTAGAAGATCTTTTAAAATATTATTATTTTATCTTTAATAAGTAGCTAGTATATTATATAATCTAAATAGTATAACTATATATTTATAGAGACCTAATAGTAAGATAAATACTATCTTCTATTCGTTTTCAGCTTTTATTTATATTAGACTATACGTGTTTTATTAATCTAGTTTCGTAAACTATACTACCTAGTCTAACTTATCTTATAAGTATTAGCTACTAGGTAATAGATAAGCGTTCTTAACTGTTATACTATTTACTTCTCTATAATTAATATATACTCTTTTATTAGAGTCGTTCTTTTTCTTAATAATAAGTATATCTAAGGTAATAGATAACTTAGACTTCCTAATATAACCTTTCTTAATACCTTCCTATATATAACTTTCTATTCTTTAGAGGTTCTTCTAGTTATACGGTTAAAGTTTCTACTTTATAAAGTAATAACCCTCTTTTAGTTTAATCTTATAATCCTACGAGCGATGTTCTAGTAAGGCTTATAAGTCTTCTAGGTTTTTAAACAACGCCTTAAATTCTCTATACTATATAGTTATTTCGTTATTAGCTTTCCTACTAACCTATAGAGAACCCTGGGCTAGGTGTCCTAGCACGTTAGAAGAGATAACGCTAATCTTATTCTAGCTTTATAGTTATAAATATAAACCTATGTATTTATATTAGCTAAAAGTTATTATCCTAGCTTTCTAGTTAATATCTAGATTATATTCCTTAATCTATAGTATACTAAGTATTACTTCCTTATCCTCTATTTCTATAATATCGAATTATATATCTAAATAGTATTCTTCGATACTAGTTCTTATAGGAATAGTTTATTAGTTAATAATCCTATTCTAGTATACTATATTTATTCTATTAACTATTCTTAAACGGTATAGTTTTATCTTATTAGTTAGAACGTTTAGCTTCTTTAAAGCTATTAGAGAAAGGTAGTTATCTATTACTTCTAAGTTAGTTATAACTCGAAGTTTCTTTCTACGTATTCTCATAGTTACTATTAACTACCTACTATAGTCTACAGTAGTATTTATTTCTAGTCTAACGAAATAGACTTTAAACCTCTGTTCGAGTTCTTCTCTTAATATCGAGAAGAATATTACTTTCTCTTTATTTACTATAGCTATCTTATATATCCTTTTATATTCTACTATCTTAGCTAGTTCTAATAGGGTTCTTATAAAGTATTCCTCTATCGACTAGTCTAGCGTGACTATTAGGTGAAATCGTCTCTATTTAGCTGTGGTTCGATATATCGTATTAGTAGACTATAATTCTCCGACGGCTAGGGAGTATAGTCTTCTAGTACGGGTTTCTACCTACTAGTCTAATTCGGCTTCTCTAGTTTCCTAAAAAAGTATACTAAATACTTTCTTAGAACCTAATTTCTAGAATATTAGTTCTTTTTTTCTAACTAGAGCGATTACTACGTACTTCTTATCTACTTCTAGTTCAACCTCTTCCTCGAGAGAAAGCGTTTCTTAGAAAGATATCTTCGGGTAGCCTATAAATCCCCTAGGTGTTTCCTAGTGCTATTCACTGCTTTTGTTCTAAAGAGCCTAGACTATCTACACGTCTCCTATAGCGGGGTAACTAGGAAATTCTATTAGTCGTTATCCGTGTTCTAGTCTCTTAAACTTAATAGTCTCTTAGGTAGTAATTTAGCTAACTATAGTTATCGAATCTAGGTTATTACTTATAATTATATAACTTATTAAGAGAGTTGGCTTTAGTCCCTAGGTAGTATAAGGGCTCTAGAAATCTAGTTTCTAGTTATTTATACTTACTTATCGATTCTCTCTTTTAAACGTTCTTATAAAGGCCTAGGTTTCTCTAACCTTAGAACCTATATCTTAGAGTTCCTCTTCTTCTATACTAGAAGATAAGTCCGATAATTCCTCTAAAGAGCTAGTAGAGAGTAGTAATTTATATTCGGCTTAGAGAGGTAGAGTATACTTCTTATCTACCTCTAAGTATATATTATAATATTTCTTAAGAATAAGATTACTATTGTTGTCTATAGACTACGTATTATATTCTTACGCCTCGCGTTCCTCTTTAGTTAACTCGATCCTCTTAAGTAGTACTACTTCTTATTAGTACGTAGTATTAACTTATTTATTTCTCTTAGAATTAGCCTTCTTCTTATAGTCGCTTGCTCTATAGCCTAAAAGGCTATATAAGTAGTATAGATTCTACTTCTTTCGTCGGTTTCGTTTCTATTAAGAAAGTCTACCTTTCTCTTAGAAAGGTTTCTTTTAGATAGCACTTGCTTCGTAGCCCCTCTTATGTCGGTGTCGATTCGGTCTCGAATAACCCTTACTTCTATCGCTTTTCTATAGCGTGCTTTTCCTAAATTCCTATAGGCGATTATCTAGCTAGATTACCGCTTCTAATATCTAAACAATGTTATAGAAGGTTATGTTTTACTTTACTATTTCCTTATAGAGGTACGTCTTTAACTCTCTATAGAATAATTCTATTAGAGTAGTTATATTCTATCTAGTCTTATTTCTATATCTTTGAAAGTTATTAGTATAGTTAATTACTAATCTAGTTTATTTCAAATCTAAGAGTTTACGTATAGTAGTTCGTACTATATCGAAATCTCTAAATATTAATAAATAGATTACTTAAATCCGGTCTAGGATTTAAACATTACCTAGGTAGCGTCTATCGATCTGTTATTATCTAGGTTAGCGAAAAGATCCTCTAAGTATAGCTATGTCTATTCTAATACCGATCCTCTAAGATATAAAACTACGAAGATAGAGTATAAGTTATAGTTGTTTACGAACTTCTCGTAGTTAAAACTAAAGTAGATATCTATTTAAAGAAGGAACGAATTAAGTTTCTTATACTTCCCGTAGTATATATCTAGTATTTTAACTTTAATAGTTTCAAGCGCCTTAACCTTATAGAGCTCCGGTATATCTAGTATACTAACATTGTCGTTATTATCCTTAGTATCTTAGAAGGCGACCAGTGTTACTACTATTGTTATAGTAAGGTTAACTCGACTAGTACTAGAGCTAGCTAACGTAGTAGCTGGTTTTAGAGTTATAGGAGCTATAGCGACTGAACTTCTAAGCGAGTACTTAAAGTATAACGAAACTCAAACTAACTAAACAAAGGTGACTAAGTCTTAAAGAGTTAGTATATAGTACGAAGTATAGATACGCCGGGTTGTTTACTTAGAAGTGAACTCGTTACTTATATCAAAGATATTAAATAAGATAATAAGATTAATAACTAAGTTAAGTATAAAGCTTCTAAACTAATAGCAGACGTGTTAGTTATATATAGAACTCTTATACTCCTAGAGTCTATTTCTAAGAGAGTTCTAATAATAGAGTCCGACTTCTACCTCTAGGACTCCTCTAAATAGGACTCTATTACCTGACTGCCTTTAACCGAGTCACGTGATACAACTATAATAAGATCTATGGATTATATACCTAATATATATAATCCTTACTTCCCGGGTTCTCTATAGTATTTGTTCTATTAGAGCGTCGCCTAAACTTTACTTATTACGTGCTAACACGTGATTCGTAATAGATAACTTAGCTTTACTAGAAAGTTATATTTAATAAGAAATAAAGAAAGGATATATTTAGAAATCTAAATCACCTATCTTCTTAAATATACTTATTATTAAGAAAAAGAATAACTCGAATAAATAAGTATATATTAATTATAGAGAACTAAATAAGGTAATAATTAAGAACACTTATCTACTACTAATAAGCTAATACTTATAAGATAAGTTAAGCTAAGTAAAGAAGTTTATAAAACTAGATTAATAGAACGCTTATAGCTTTAATTAGAATTAAAGCTAGCTATAAATAGAAGACTATATTTATCTTACTATTAAGACTTTATAAGTATATAGTAATATCTTTTAGTTTAACTAATATACTAACTACTTACTAGAGATAAAATAATAGTATTCTAGAAAATCTTCTAAGAGTAACTACTATATATTACCTAGATAATATATTAATCTTCTTAGAAAAAGAGGAAGAATATAAGAGATATATTAAAGAAGTCTTATAACAGCTTATAAAAGTAGACTCTTATTTAAAACTCTTAAAGTATAAGTTTAGAGTTACTCGTATACTCTTTCTTAGATAGGTATTTAGCTTATAAAAAATAGAAATAGATCTAGAAAAGATTTATATAATTATTAAATAAAACTTACTAAAAAACGTTAAAGATATATAATCCTTTCTTAGATTTATAAACTTCTATTACTCTTTTATTAAAGATTACTTAAAAATTATAAAGCTAATATTAACTCTAACTAGAAAAGCTATAGCTTTTATATAAGATAAAGAAGCTAAAAGAGCCTTTTAAGAAATTAAGAGATAATTTATAGTAAAACTGATTTTATATAATTATAACTACGAAAAGCCTAGTATAATTAAGATAGACGTCTTAGATATAGTAGTAGAAGCTATATATTTATAACTAAACGAAACAGGGAAGCTTATATCTATAGTATACTTCTTGAAAATATTTAATATAATATAATAGAACTATAGTATCTATGATAAAGAACTTATAACTATTATTCTAGCTTTTAAAGAATAGAGAATCTATCTCTAAGATATTAAACACCTAGTAATAGTACTTACTAATTATTTAAATTTAAAAATATTTATAATAACTAAGGAGTTAGCTACTAGACGTCTTACTAAGTAGTCTAAAACCTTAGTAGGATTTAAGATAATTATTTAATATATTAGTAGTACTAGTAATACTTAAGCCGATGCTCTTAGCTAGAAACTAAGCTATAAGGAAAATAAGAGATATATTAATATAGTAATATTAAAGTATAATAAAAACAGCGACTTAGTACTAATAGTTTATAAAGTCGTAGCTACTAGTATATTTAAACTATAAGAACTATAGTATAATAAAATCAGAAGAGTATAGTTATTAGAAGAATAATAAGAAGCGCTTTATAATACTTCTATTAGAAACACGACTAGAGAAGTAAAAAACAAACTCGTCTTATATAATAATAAGGTTTTTATCTTAGATATAATTATAAAAGAATTCATCTAAGAATAATATAAACTCCTAGCTTATAGATACTAGAGAATCTATTAAACTCTTTAGAAGATTAAATAAAACTACTTTATTAATTAGTTATTAGTAGTAGTTAAGAAAGTAATAGTAGAATATAATACCTATACCTAGAATAAGGCTTTCTACTATATACTCTATAGATAGATAGGTACTACTCTAATACTATAAATACCTTAGAAATTAATCTCTTAGGATTTTATTATTAAATTATTAAAATCTAAGAATCTAATAATAAAATTTAAATACGATTTAATCCTAGTTATTATAGAATAGCTTATAAAATATATAATTCTAGTACTATATATAGAATTAAGTATAGCTAAGGAATTAGTATTTATATTCCTTAGAGAAGTAGTCTTAAGATATAGACTACTAGAAGAAATACTCTTAGATAGAGATAAACTCTTTATCTTAAAATTTTAGATCGCTCTTATAAAACGATTAGATATAAAAAGAAAGCTTTCTATAGCTTTTTACTCTTAGATAAATAGAGGAAACGAACGTATAAATTAAGTAGTTAAGATATACCTTTATTATTATATAAACTACTAGTAGAATAACTAGGTAGAACTATTACCTTTAGTATAGTTTATATATAATAGTTTAGTAATAGAAATAACACTTATTATACTATTCTATACTAACTTTAGATATAAATTAGTAGCGTATTAAGAACTATTAACTATAACTACTAATAATTAACTTACTTATATTTAGATCTTAAAAATAAAGAGCTATATAAGGAACTTATAAAGGATTTATAGTTTATAGCTAAATAAAACACGTACTACTATAATAAACGACGTAGTTAGAAGCTAATATTAAAAGAGAGAGATAAAGTCTACTTAGTCTAAAAAAATATTAATATAAAAAGACTAAGTAATAAACTAGACTATAAGAAACTAGGACTATTTAAAATTAAACGAGTTAGAGGATCTTTAAATTATAAACTAGTACTATTAAAAATAATAAACATCTATTTAGTATTTTATATATTCTTACTTAAACTAGTACTACTAGAAGTACTACTAGCTCTATTTATAGAAGTTTAACTAGTAAATCTAAATACTAAGTATAAGATTAAGAGAATTCTTAACTATAAGCTTATTAGAAGATAGGTTAAATACCTAATTAAATAGTTAGACTACCTATATTTAGAAAATACTTAGAAACCTAGAAAAAACATTAACTAGTACTCGAAGGAACTTTAAGAGTTCTACTATCAAAACCTAGGGTTACTTATATATTATAGTTAAGAGAGAAGGCTTCGAGAAAAGCTAGGTTAAGACTGAGGTCGAAGGCAGGATTAGAAGTAGCAGCGGTAGGAAGAGTAGCTAACTAGGCAGCCTCTCTCTCTCTCTTTTTCTTCTCTTTCTACTCCTCTTTATCCCTCCTTTTCTTTTCCTCTATAGCGTCAAGTTCGTTAAGAGTCTTAAGACCGCGACGAAGTATATCTATACTACGATTATAAAGCTCTTATTATCACTACTCTAGTTTATAAACACGAGCTAAACTAGCTATAGCTATCTTAAAAGCTATATCTCTCTCGAATTTTAAACGCTTCTCCTTTATACGTAAGTTCTATAAGTTATCTATAGAAGTTTAAAAAGCGTTATATTTCACATCTCTATAGACGTACTCTCTATACTATTAAGACTTACTATTTAGAATATAGTATTAGTAGTAGTAACGTATATAGTTAGTATAAGACATAGCTAGGGATCTATAAGTTTTTATTATCTTAGAAAGAAGAATATACTGTTTATATTTATATGTTTTATTAGATATATTAAAAAGAAGAAGGCTATTAGCTTTCTAACGATGTTTCTTAGGTCGTACTTAAGTATAGGAATACGCTAAGCTAAGAAGGGGATAGTATTACGAATTACGTATTAGTATATAATAAGTAAGGTCTAGGCGACGTCCTAATAGAACAAGTATATTAGAAACTCTTATAGTAGATAGAAGGATCGGTTAAGAAACTAAGTAATCTAAGGATTTCCTTTAATTATAAAAGTTATATAATAAAGAGCTTTTAGATTATAATAATCTACGCTCTAGGGATTATAGATCGGAATAATCTATTTAATCCTAGAAGTACGAAGGTTCTATATATACTAGCACGTCTGCTATCTAGTTAGAAGCTTCGTACTTAATATAATAGAACTATTAGGAATTAATCGGAATAATCAGAATTAGAATTGCCGAGTCTACGTACTAAATAGGATACGATATAGATGTTATTTCAGGATTTAGAATAGCTAGATAGCTCTAGACTTACTATTGTCTAAACCTCTTATAAATAGCTGCTTTCTCTCTATCGAGAAAAACTAATTTAGTCTTTTCCTTTATATTAGAGCCTAGTATTCGGATATATTATTCTATTAAACGTACTTCTATATACCTCTTTTGTAGTAGTATCTGTTTCGTACTATTATATTAAAAGACTAAATTCGACTTCGCCGGGGATAGCTTGTTATAATATCTTACTCGAGCGCGCCGGCGTACCTGCTTCGAATTCGATTTAGCCTAGATTCGGATTAGTATATCGACAATCTTAAATAGCTAGGTAATCAGAGACTACCTAGACAGCTAGTAATACTAGGGTTTAGTATCTAAACAGTTAGCTAGTAAAATCGTAGGCAGTTCCTACGTTAATAGAAGTAGACTACGCTAAGTACTTCTAAGACTTCTAATAACCCTCTCTATATAGAGATTACTATATAAGATATAGATAGTCGACGATATATAGTTACCTAGAAGGCTTTCGAATCTACCTCTTAACCCTCTCTCTTTTTTAAATCAATATATAATATGTTGAATTCTAATACTCCGCTTCTTAAGAGTGTTAAGTAACCTACTAGAGAAGCTAGTAGACCTCTCTCTAAAAGGTCTACGAACCGTACTCGTACGCCTAAAAACAAAAGGTTCTAGAAAGGAAAGTAACCTACTTAAAACTCTAAAGACAACCGAGACTTTTCTAATATAGACGAGATATAGAGCGTAGTATAAGGCTTAGAAGAAAAACTTTAAGATAACAACGATCGGTTTATATAGTTAGAATTAATTATAAGCAAACTTAGGAATTAAATTAAAGACCTTTAATCTTAATAATCCCGATCTAAGAACAACTCTTCTTCTCTTCTAAGTTCTATACTAGACCTCTTTCGCTTAAGAGATCCTATCTCTAATATCTTCCTTCGACGGCAGACTACTCTACTCGACCTCGGAGGTAGTCTAAATCCTATCTAACCTACGAAAAGCAAGATTATAGAAAAGATTAAACTCTTAGATAATAGTATATTATCTATATACTGATAATAGAAGATATTAGTACGCGATAGACTACTAGTAAATGCCGATTATTATAATATAAGTCTAACTTAAAAGGCTCTTATATAAGGAATAACTACTAGACTCGCTAGAAACTACCTTAAGCTTAGATATAAGTCTAAGTCGATTTATATTACTTTCTATAATTATTAAGATATAATTAAACTTTTAGATTTATATTTCTTAACTAGATATAAGATAGAGGATATATAGAACGCCTTCTAAGCCTTATAGATAGATAGAAAGGATTATACTAGAGAAACGTTTACTAACTTTAGAGGTCGCTTTTTAAGTATAGCTATTATAACGATATATACAGCTGATAGACCGTGTAAGAGCACGACTACGTTAGGTATTATAAATGGTATAATTAACACTATAGAACTGTCTATACGAAGATTCTAAGCTAAGGAGAGAAGAGAAGAAAGGACAGAAGCTTAGGAGCTAGAAGCTCTTTAAATACAGGAGGTATACTAAGTATATCTGCTTAGCGAGTTCTAGCTAAGAGCTGGTCTAAAGCATAGTAGCGGTGAGAACCGTCGTAGCTATACTTAGAGAGATACTAGAGTTAGAACAGTTCTTCTATATATAGGAAAAGATTATACTATAGCTACGAAACTTAGCTACTATACTTAAGAGACGTTAGAACTATAACTTTATTAAAATAGTAGTAGATCTTCTAGCTCTAGATAAGGAAAAACGCTAAAACGCTAAGTTATATATAGCTAATACGACTAAGCTAGTTAGTATAACTACTTCGGTTAAAAAGACTACCTTTTAACTCTTATCTAGTATAATACTGAAACTCTCTCTACTTATATAAGGATCCTTCTCTACTGTTTAGACTACTTCTCGAACTTTTAAACCTACCTTAACTCCTAAACGCTAAAAGACTACAGATCGAGTCCTAGCTAGTATAACGTGTTACTACTATAGTAAGCCTAGATATTATAAACCCGATTACTCTTAGCTACCTTATATTAAAGAGATAGTCTAGGAAGTAGACGAAGATAATATATAAGTCTCTATAGAGTACTCTGATTTAGACCTAGATTAGAGGGAAAACGAGGCAGCCTAGGTAAAGACTCCTTCCTAGGTCTATATAAATATAACCTATTAAACCTTAATCTTTCTAGCCTTATAGGAGGAAACTAATTCCTTATAGATACGACTCTTAGTATATATAGATACGGTGTTAAGTTATAAGCTTTAATAGATATAGAAGCGAACGGTTTTCTATTCTTAAATCGACCTTTAGCTCTACGACTAGCCTAATTACTAGGATTATAGATTTAAAATTTACTATACTTAGTACCTGTTCGTAGATATAACAGTAGTATTAAGAGTAAGGCAACGTAGTTTATATAGCTATATCTAAACCTAGATAGACGTTGTATTTATAACTACCTCTTTATTATTCTAGATCTTAGATAATAAGACTTAATTATTAGAAATAAATAGTTAAAATACTTTAAAATTCTTCTTAACCTTACTAAGAATTAACTTATTTAGCTAGCTAAAACTCTACCAACTTCTTACTTTAGAAAGGAGATCTTACTTTCTTTAACTTCTAGCTAGATCTAGAAGCCTTATTTAAATATATAGTTAGATACGAATTAAAGAGATTATACTCTCTATTAAGACGAAAAACGACAGAAGAATAGTAAACTCTTAGCTAAGTTATTACTATTATCTACGACTCTAACTTCTAACCTTTCTACCTCTAACTCTAGTCTAAATCCTCTCTAACCTATAAGTATAGCTTAAACAGATTAGACTATATACTTATTTATTAGTAAGATAAGCGCGAATACTTTATATTTTAATATAAAACAACCTAATACCGAGTTCTTTATAACTAG
>JAPZOX010001440.1:0-11845 GCA_037952655.1 Hymenoscyphus sp. LP001 | reverse complement strand
CTAAAACTTTTACAATAAAACTAAAAAAAAAACATTTAAAATAAAACCCCCCCGCGTATATTTTTCATAAAAAAAAAAAACCCCCCCCCCCCCCCCCCCCCCCTCACGCTGACACCCACTCAATTAGAAGAATTCTACCACCCCTTCAACCACCCTATAAACGAACATTATAAAACAGCTTTCCCACAAAAGAACCTCATCCTGACTACAAACTACCCCCCATTGAAAAAAGGGGAAAAGGGAAAAAAGTAGAACATACCAAAATAAACCCAAGTCTTTGCAAAGTCCAAAGTCTAAAGCCCGAGAGTAAATCTCAAGTGCAGATATCAAGAAAAAAGCAACCTAATGCTATACCAGCCCCATTCAAAGTTCAGATGGAGCAACCTCCTACCACCATGGTTGAGAAGGGGAACAGCACGACTAGACTCTCCATCTCCCATCCCTTCTGCATCTAACCCTCGGGGTTTCCTTCCTTGGCTCGATTCAACTATACTCAAGAAGAAAAATATACCTTCCTCGTGCACCAATGACGAGAGAAGAGATTTTTTTTTTCGATGGTCAATTAAGGAAGGCAGGACCCCATTTCACATTCGGCAAACCTAGGCCCAGTGTACTTTCAGTCTAGGAGTGAGAAGTCGTCGCTTCCCTGGCTTGACCAAGTCAATTCATCGACCAATTAGGGGACAGGTCCCTAGGTCGCTCCTTCCCTCAATCTTGAACTTTATGTCCTTTGACCATGACGTGAGAGAGAAAGGCAGGCACAACCGATCCAACTCCTAACCCCTCCATCATAACCTCGGTTTCCTAAGTTTGTCACTGGGTGGTTTCAAAATAACTTGACAGATTTTCCCAAATCGCATAAACATATCAAGGTTAGAAAAAGTCTGCCATTTGATTCCGTGTATTCTCATTTGCCCCATGCAGTGTATGTACCATTTCCATTTCACAACGCCCAACATACAAAAAAAGGAGGCAGGCCAAGCCCCAAGGAAAAAAATAACGGGAGGGAGAAAAAGAGAGAACACACACAATAAGAACAGGATGTAGGTAGGTAGGCCGCAATCGTTGTATCCGACCCCGTTTTGTGTTCCCCCCTCTCCCATCCACCCAGGATCGCTCCTCGTGTCCCAATACCATCAAGTAAAAGAGGCGATGTCACATTGAGCTACCCGCCCCCGCCATCATCCAGGAAAACAACCCTCGGTAATTTTTTGTGTGTGCTCATCATCACGCATAACCCTCTAAAGAACAGCCAAACCAGTAGGAAGCAATGTTCTATTCAACTCAATGACCATTCGTAAATTGATCTTGGTCCATCAAGGTATCAACTGACTGGGGGTCCGTAGACTGCCCATCCTCGCCAATGTGGTGATAGTCAAGAATTTCGGAATACCTGCAATGAAAACAAAAACCAGTCAGTCAGACTTTTCTTTCTCCCAAGCGCATTAACACCACCCGATCGTCCCCCGCCGATCTCGAAAGCTTTAGTGTACCGTAAAAAAAGACAAGGAGGAAGAACAACACACTACGGCTTTCAAGATTCGGCGGCTTGTTCTCGTTGGTATTCGTAAAGTTGCTCGTACATCATGATTTTCCATGTGTCCACCGGTAGGTCCGCATCATTAAATGACCAATCAAACTTCTCTTCTGCGGCCGGTTCGTCGGTGGGATCGTGATATGGCGAGAGGTATTCGTGTGCAAGAGCATCGGCAGCCTTGACTCGCTTTCGAGGGTCGAATACTAGCATATCCTCGAGGAGATCGATTGCTGGGGAAAATTAGCATTGCAGATTGATAAAAGTTTCCAACTTACCTGAGGGATCGGCGTTTCTGAATTTGTCCTTCAGAGGTTGTCTTTCCCGCTTTGGAAGTGATTGAACGAATCTCAAAGTCTAAGAATTCGTCAGTATGCCACCATCATTTAGCTATTACCAAATCTTACGTTCTCGCTGGCAATGGATTGGATAACATCATCTGGTGGAGTACCCAACAATTCAGTAATGATGGAAAATTGGTTGACGTGATCCTTTCCTGGGAACAAAGGCTTGCCCTCCAACATCTCCGCAAAGATGCATCCGGCACTCCAGATATCAACCTCGACGTCGTATTTTTGCCAGGTAAGCATAATCTCGGGGGCTCTGTAGTATCTCGTAGAAACGTATCCGGTCATTTGAGGATCTTGTAAACGAGCGAGACCGAAATCGCAAATTTTGAGGTCGCAATTCTCATTGACGAGGATATTGCTGGGTTTGAGATCACGGTGGACAACACCTGCAGAGTGAACATATTTCAGACCACGCTGGATTGATCAATTAGTATTGACAGCCTGGATATGTGTGCGGGGTAATTACCAGGATTTGGTAGAGGAAGTATTGGATGAACTGCTTCTCGAGAGGTCTAGATGTCAAGAGACGGTGCAAATCGGTACCCAAGAGCTCGGTGACAAAGTAACTATAGAGTGTGTGAGCAAAAATTCACAAGTATGGGATATTTTGGGCCGTACATATCCTCAAGAGGCGAGATGAAAATGTCACTGAGCGAAATAACCTGCACCAAATCAGCATCCCGAGCATCCAGCCTTTCCAACAGTTATACGCACATTCTCATGCTTCAAGTGCTTCAACAACTTCAACTCGCGGTATGTTCGTTTCGACAAGACGGGAGTACTGAAAGGCTTCATGATCTTCTTGACCGCGACATTTTGACCGGTGAGGTTGTCTTTGGCAGAGCTACAAATGGCACCAGAGTTAGCTCCGACGGCGCACAGCAGAATTAAGATGATCAAAAAGACAGAAGGGATGCTCACCAAACCAGACCAAACGCGCCCATTCCCACGGGTTGGAGATCGGAATACCTGTGCGACTCGATATCAGTTCTGTTGCCTCACCCCAAATGGCGCGCTCTCCGCAGAGGGGTAAGGGGGACCCCGCGTACCTTGAAGTGATCTCAAAGGTGGTCCCGAAGATCTGGGCTCTTACGAATTCCGCCATGGTCGCGGTGGAGAAAGGAAGAGGGAGAGGGAGAAGGCAAGGATAGAAGCTTCTCGGGAGACAATTTCGTAGGTGTTGAGAGATGGTTTGTGGTGTTAGGGTGGTTAGAGGATGGTCGCGGAATTAGGTGGGATGGGAATCGGTTAGCCTGGTGGCCTGGACGAATCGGAGCTCTGGAATGGAATCGAGTTGTTCGGATGTCGATATGCCTTGCTGGCTTGAGGTACGACGGGGCGACAGCCTAGCCACTGCAGAAGTAGAAGGCGAAAACGTTGAAGGATGGATTTTCTTTGCTTGTGAAGAGGCCAAAAGGTCGTATTTTTCGGGGATTCTAGAGCTAGCCTAGACGGTGTAGGTGTATAAGGTATTTCGATTTTGGGGGACAAGCACAACGAATGATGGTGGTACTGGTATGGCCTCCTGCCCTGTTGCTTGGTGGAAGGGGAGAATAATTTGTGATTGTGCGTGTATTGTATCGTGCTGTGGGCGGTGAAGTAGGCTAGCTACCTAGGTAAGCTCTTCTTGACGTCGTAGATTCTTCTAGGGCAGCTTCAGGCTGGGTGGAGGTGGAGTTGGAGTTGGGCAGAGGGATGTTTAAGTAGCTGCCCTTCCACAATTCTTCCACAATTCTCTATTCAATTGGATTGGCTGTATGAGTACTGAGATGTCCAAAGTTGTCCCTCTGTAAAACAGGACCTGGCCAGCTACAAGTACAGGGGCGTCTCTCGTCTCTCGTCTTTTGGCTGAAGCAGGGCCGCTGCTTCAACCCCTTCCCTTCCAAATTGGGATTATTTCTAGAAATGCACTCCCCTCCCCCTCCACCCAAGAGTCCGTCCCTAACTTCTTCCCTCTTTGGCAATGATCTCCTGCTCTATTTCTGCGCCTTTCTTCTATATACTTACTCCTTTTCCTCTTTCCCTTCAAGACTCAACCAACAGCTCAAATCAAACTTCAACTCTTTCCGCAACACCACAACCCAACATCGTCCCCTTATAAAAACCCCGCATTATAAAGCAGCGTGCGTCACCGTGAAATGACGTCAGGGCAGCTATCTCCAAATGTCCCCTCCTCTTCCTTGCAAAACAAAGGCGCATGCACGCAATGAATGGCCCTGACAGTCTCGGCCCTCAGATTTGCCAGACTCGCCAGATTCGCCAGACTCGCCAGATTCGCTGCACTGCTGGGGTCTACACGATCGTGAGAAAGTCATTTTTCGGAATGCTCTGCTCATCGGAGAGCGTCCCGTCGCCAATCCTACTGTATTCATACTTTTCGCGGTGGATATCTCTCCCTTCTATAACCTTCTAGGATTATTTAAGGCTTGCGATTTCTTCCTGCTTCAGCTTTTTTCGCCAGGTGAAAACTGTATCTCGTTGCAACAAAAAAAGATGTTATTAAAGCACGAAGGATGTAGGTAAATATCGCTCTGAATGGTAGATCACCATCGCATCTCCCAAATCTCGATAGCTATTACAACTCCCTCTTATCTTTATCTACACGCTCGGCCCATGGAAACAAAAAAAAGATTATCCTCCCTCGTCATGATCTTCTGAAAATCCAGGTTGAAGACCCTGTTTTCTCACCAACAAACCTTAAAAGAAGGACCCCTAAAACTCTCTTCGTAATAGAGAAAACAAACTGATTACCAGTAATACAAATTATTAGACTTGTCGAAGTAGAAGATGGGCGACACATCTGCTCTTTCACTCCTGTCAGTGCCAACACCTGACCTGACTTGTACGGAGGTACCTGTACTGTAGCCCAAGCTTGCAAATGCAAGTGCAAGTGCAAGTGCAAGTGCAAGTGAAGCCAACAAATCAAATTACATCATCCCAATCTCAACCCACTTCCACCCAGCCCAGTCCAGTTGTCACTTTGCAATCGCAGCCAGTCAACAGCCAGTACAAGTATGCGCAATATGTGATATGATACTGTAGCAATTGCTAGTACCAGGCTTCAAAAGTCCATGTTCCACTACCATTACCACTACCATCACCACTACCATTACCACCACCAGTGTTCCACCTGAACCGACTTTCCATTGTCAACCGAGCCATCTTTTTCCCTTGGTGCTTTGCCTTTCTTCCTCCTCTCCTCTTTTCCTGAGGCTCCTTCCATTGTCTTTGCGCCTTTTTAACTTTCCAATCGAACCTTTTCCCACCTTAGCTCCCGCAATCGCGCCCCTCATCCTGGGCTGGGCTTCCAAGCAATCACCATGGCGCAGAAATTCTCAGACCAAGGCCTGACGGAGTCCCCACGGCCCATCCTTCCAGCTAGTCAGGCCTCAATCCACCCGGCCCTTCACCCCTCAGTGACGAACGTGCCAGTTACCCCGGGCATCGAAGCTGGAGAGTACACTTCAGGATCAAGCAGCGGTGTGGCAGAAGATTCATACTTCACTCGCGATATTCACAGACTCAGAATGGCACAATCCCCCAGCGAGGCAGCTTCCGGTGCGAAGTCAAACCAAGAGATTTTGCGTCGTATGAGCTTTGCCGGCCCCAGGGAAAGAAGAGAGTCATTGTCAGATGTCGACCCCCGAGCGGCGCACCCATCCTTGGGACTAAGCGGGGGATTGATTTCGGCAACCTTTTGTATCCCCCATTCATTGCGCTTTAGAAAGGGCGCAGACTGGGTAACTACTCTGCTCCAATTGATTCTTCAATTCAAAGCTAACCTGTAAATTAGGGTCTCAACTCCCGTCGTGGGACCTCTGCCTTATTCGATTCCTTTACCCACCTCTCCTCTGATAAAACACCATGGAATCACACACTGGTTGGCTGGACGGGGGAAATTCTACCTGCGGATGATCTGACTCCTCCGGATACACCACCCGCCACCACCACGGCCTCGAAAATCCCCCCTCTCAACAAAAGCTCGGCTCCAATTCCTGTCGATGCATTCGCCAAACCAATCGAGCCAGCACACCCCGAAGCTATCAAGGTCAGCAAAGAGGATAGAGCTCGATTGGAGTGGCAACTGGCACACGAGAAGGGTAGCAAGACAGTCCCGGTTTGGCTCGCAGATGATCCGGATGGTGATGCAGAGGGAAATTTACAACTTACGGATCAATCACGGTGGAGACGATATGCTGAGTCGGAGCTGTATACCCTCTTTCACTACAAGCAGCATGAGCCCAACGATGGTCGAGGAGAACGGCAAGCCTGGGCAGATTACTATCGGATGAACCAGAAGTTCGCCAACCGGATTCTCGAAATTTACAAACCCGGCGATGTTGTTATGATTCACGACTACCATCTACTCTTGCTCCCTAGCATGCTCCGACAGCGAATCCCACACATCTACATTTCCTTCTTTTTACATGTTCCATTTCCCAGCAGCGAGTTTCTCCGATGTTTACCAAGAAGAAAGGATGTTTTAGAGGGTGTGTTAGGCGCGAATCTGGTCGGCTTTCAATCTTACAGCTATTCCCGTCACTTTGTATCCTGCTGCACAAGAATTCTTGGTTTTCCTTCAGATATTGCAGGTGTGGACGCATATGGCGCGAAAGTTAGCGTGGGTGTATTCCCCATTGGAATCGATGCTGCTGCCGTTGAGCGGTTAGCCTTCAAAGACCCGGCAATTGACGATAAGGTGGCTGCCCTCCGAAAGATGTACAAAGGAAAGAAGTTGATTGTGGGACGTGACCGTCTAGACACTGTCCGAGGTGTTGCTCAGAAGCTCATGGCTTTCGAAACGTTCCTAGAACGGTACCCAGAATGGAATCAAAAAGTCGTTCTGATCCAAGTCACCAGCCCAACGAGTGTCGAAGAGGAAAAGGAAGACTCCAGCAACAAGATTGCCAACAAAGTTGCCGAGCTCGTAGCCAACATCAATGGCACATATGGCTCTCTCAGTTTCACGCCAGTTCAACATTATCCTCAATATCTCTCTCAAGAGGAATATCTGGCACTTCTCCGAGCAGCAGATATCGGTCTTATCACGAGTGTTCGTGATGGTATGAACACCACTAGTCTCGAGTACGTGGTATGCCAGCGTGACGATCATGGACCTCTCATAATATCCGAATTTTCTGGCACCGCTGGAAGTCTAAAGGACGCAATACATATCAATCCTTGGGATCTTACTGGGGTTGCGGAAGCGATCGAAAAGTCGTTGACTATGAGTGAAGACATGAAGAGTGCAATGCACAACAGTCTTTATCATCATGTAACCACAAGGAATGTCCAGGTCTGGTCTTCTAGTTATATCAAACGTCTTCTGACAGTTCTCGGAGCTCATAACAACGCCATTTCAACACCATTGCTGGACAAGGCAGCATTGGTCACACAATACAGAGCAGCCAAGAAACGTCTTTTCATGTTCGACTACGACGGAACCCTCACCCCGATAGTCAGGGACCCAGCAGCTGCCATCCCCTCCGAAAGACTCATCCGTACTCTCAAGGCATTGGCATCAGACAGTCGGAATGCTGTTTGGATAATTAGTGGCCGAGATCAAGAGTTTCTCAGTCAACATCTTGGTCACATCCCCGAGTTGGGATTTAGTGCTGAGCATGGTAGCTTTATGCGTCACCCTGGTAGTCAGGAATGGGAAAACCTTGCGGAGACGTTTGATATGGGCTGGCAAAAAGAGGTCATGGAGTGTTTCCAGAAATACACCGAAAAAACTCCTGGTAAGCATCAATCAACAGTCAATACTAGTATCCCCTACTAACATCATCAGGCTCTTTTATTGAACGTAAGCGCTGCGCCCTCACATGGCATTACCGACCATCGGATCCCGAACTTGGGGCTCATAACGCCCGCGAATGCCAAAAGGAGCTGGAGAAGACTGTGGGTAAGGCTTGGGATGTTGAGGTAATGACGGGCAAGGCCAATCTTGAAGTTCGCCCTACTTTTATCAACAAGGGAGAGATTGCTAAGCGACTCGTCGCATCATATGGCCAAGAGGTTGGCGAGCCACCGGAATTTACGCTCTGCTTGGGTGACGATTTTACCGACGAGGACATGTTCCGCGCATTGAATGGCAGTGATCTTCCGGCCGGCCACGTTTTCACCGTCACCGTTGGAGCAAGCTCGAAGATGACCCTGGCAAACTGGCATCTCTTGGAACCGGTTGACGTTATCAGTAGCATAGCTTTACTGAATGGTGGTGATTCAGACTTGGCGGATTTGGGAGCTCTCGCTGTGGTAGAAGGAAGGATTCCGGATCATATGCCTGGAGTGAAGATTCCGGATGAGTTGCCAGGAGGGATGCTTTGATTTGCGGACCACGGTGCCTTCTTATGAATGATGTTTCTCCTTGATACTGGATAGGCATTTTCCGAAATCCTAGACGTCGGACGGGGGCAAAAATCTTTGGTCATGAATGGTGGTAGATTGTATGTTCACTGGTGGTACGAAATATATTGAAACAGATACCCACAAGATGGTACAAAAGTATACGAAAGAGCTTTGAGAGATTTCCGTGCCAAACCCTCAGATGATCTTTAGTCCCCGCGCTATGAATGCGGGGTCGTCCCACTGCCCGAGAACGTGGCTCCTGTTTAGCACCGTTCTGGACAAGCGTTCCTGGGTTTATGAGAAGTTTAAAGAAAGTCTACTACCTAGGTTTCGCTAAATCTACAAAGTTCTGTGACGAGACGCAAACGAATCTCTGAGAGAGAGGGAGCGAATAGTGTTACAGAATTGGGGTTTTTGGTTAAGTTTGTAGAGGAGTAGTCTCCTTGGATGATGAGAGCCCAGACCTAGGTATGCGAAACATGAATAGCAATTCCTGACAGATGGAGCACAAGTGTGCTCGCTCGAGTGTTGTTTTTCTCGCGTTTGTTGTCGTGGGGGTTCGGGGGTTTCTTTGTTCTTGAAAATGCATCTCAGATCTGGTGGACCACAACTTCAAAACTTCAGCTCTTGCTGCGTGGAACAATCCCAGCTTTCAGGCATTGCTCTCTACTTATGTAGCACTAATTTATTGAGTTTCCCTTTTTTTCCTTGTTGGCAGCTCCTCACACTACTGCAGCTACGCAAAACACCCGCGCTTAGCCACTCTGACTAAACTTCCGCTGTTCGTTCTGCCAAGCGGCAACCGTTACCCATTTCTTTGTGCGTTTGCGTACGGAGCAATCGGATTCAAGACATCGACCTCATCACGACATTCACATGGGCTTCCCACCATCCAGGTTTGCTTAAGATCTTTTTCTTCCCGTAAAATGCTTGGAATGTGCTGGGCGCTCGGATTTACGGGAGTGAGCTGATGTGAATGGATTGGGGAATTGTCTTTAAATCTATGACGAGCCCACCCTTTTTTCAGCTTGAGGCTGTAGGATAGATACAGTTCTGAGATTTATTTTTTTGATAGTGGGAGATTTTAACGTCACATACGGATTTGATAGGAAACTTTTGACAAGATGCAGTTTAAGAATTTACTCCCTTTGGTGGCCATTGGCTCTCTCGCTTCGGCTCAGAATCTCACTGAAGTCCTTGCTGCCAACAACAACAGTTTAAGCGCACTCAATGGTATTTTCATTCCCATTGCTCTATTTCTTTCCTCTCCTCTACTCACCAAATACATACTCACACAATCCGAGGCATCCTCGCGACACAACCAGAACTCGTCGCAAGCTTAGCAAACATGACAAACATCACCCTCCTCGCACCCAGCAATGCAGCACTCCAAAGCTTCCTCTCCACCCCAGCCGGCATGTCCGCTGGAGGTACTCCCGATATCATCACCGCCCTTCTCCAATACCATGTTTTGAACGGGACTTATCACGCTCTCAATTTCACTTCGAGACCTCGGTTCCTTCCTACGATGTTGAGTAATGCTAGTTATGCGAATGTGACGGGGGGTCAACGGGTTGAGGCTGTGAGGAATGGAACGAATGTTACTATTACCAGTGGATTGGTCTCGAAATCTTCTGTGGTTACGCCTGTATGTTTTCTTTTCTCTGAAGTATGTTTGGATTGGTGCTTATTGGTTGTCATAGAATTTAAACTTCACAGGTGGAACGGTTCATATTATTGATCGTGTTCTTACCCTCCCTGAATCCGACTCCAGTACCGCGGTCGCTGCGAATCTCACCTCATTCGTTGGTGCTCTCAGCCAAGCGAATCTCGTTAATACCGTCAATTCTCTCCGAGATGTTACCATCTTTGCTCCTGCGAACAGCGCTTTCTCAGCTATCGGATCGATCATTGGTACTCTTACCACGGAGCAATTGAGCAGTATCTTGTCCTATCACGTTATCAATGGAACTGTTGGCTACAGCAGTGCCTTTACAAACTCGACTCTCAGAACACTTGGAGGAGGAGAACTCACTGTCAGAATCGAGAATGGAAGTGTATTCGTCAACTCAGCACGAGTCTTGGTTCCAGATGTTTTGGTTGCTAATGGTGTTGTTCACGTCATCGACAAGTTTATTCCCCCTCTCCCTTCCATCCAATTTCCCCTCCTTCTACGTTCAATGCTAACAAGAATTCAGCGTCCTCAACCCAAACAACACGTCCGCAGCACCAGTTCCAACAGCAAGCACCCAATCCATCGCCTTCTCGGGTGCCTCCTCGGCTACCACTCCTATCCTTACATCTGGTGTTCCCACACAAACTGCGGTTATCTCGAATGCGCCAACTGGTGCTGGAGGTGCGGTTAGTACTAGTTCTAGTAGCGCGGGTGCTATGGGTGCTATGCAGACTGGAGCTGTTGGTATGGGAGCTCTTTTCGGAGGAATGGGGTTCTTGATGAATTTGTAAGGGGTCTCTGGAGCAACGGCCGATGAAGCGAGCTTGAGCTAGTGGGATGAAGATGGTCGCTTCCTATGGATTCAATTCGCTTCGGTCGGGCTTTTTGTATTCATCTTATTTGGTTTACGGCGCGAGGACCATTTGGTAAAGTTGTCCACGTGGGAGCTTAAGTAGTGGAGCTAATACAATACTATCTTATCCATTACTCTAAAATTCGAAGTGGGTGAGTCATGTGGTGAGTCTTTCTCTTCTGATTCATTAGCATTACTGACCTTGCCAAATAATCCTTCGATTCGGCTCTCAGGGCTACCTAAACACTCGGTACGCATGTCGAGGCATCATTATCGCATGTAAGAAGCCACTCTTTCCAATTGAATAATGTTTAAGCGAAGCTATCCAAAAGAAGAAAGGAAACAACCAAGATCCTAAACCAAAAATACACCCGCCGCCACCTCCCCCTCCCTCAACTCCTGACCCCCAAGCTCTCTTCCTCGCGCCAAAAATCTAAACAGCAAAACTCATCTCCATAACCTCTCTCTTCTTCAAAGTCTTAGCAGTCAACTGCGTAATACAATGGAAGATTTGAACCCCCTGACCAACATCAAGCGGTGGATCGCAGGGTCCCCAAATATCGGCTCCCTCAAGGGGTGTACGATCACAGCATCATCGTTGTCAGGTCTGTCGAGCCAGCCTGAGTTTGGAGTTGTACAGGTGGTGGGAGGGGAGTTGAAGAGAATAATCCCATCGGATTCCTCTTCGGTGTAGTAGATACTTGATGTGAAGGTTAACGCGTGTTTGAAAGACGAGAGGGAAAAGAAGAGAGGGAAGCGGAAGGCAAGATTGAAGAGGGAGGTGTTATATGGCTTACTCGAAATCTCCTGCTACGAGTCTAAGGAGGGAGAGAAGGATCAAGAAAATGTTTAGAGATCTCATTTTTGGAGAGGGGATTTGAAGTAACTAAAGCTTGATACTTTTATTCAAAGAGGGAATAAAGAGTATAAGTAAAGATTTGAAGAGTGTCGAGAGGTGTATATTGAAGTGTATTGAATTGTGTTTGTGTTTGTTGATTGGGATTCTTAAGAGTCTATATTCATATATTACAGCGGGGGTTCGCAGATATTCGTACGCTCTCTTTTTTACACCTAAAATCACT
>JAPZOX010001439.1:0-11849 GCA_037952655.1 Hymenoscyphus sp. LP001 | reverse complement strand
TTTTTAGATGTTCGAATAGCCTCGATAGCTAGGATAATTCGTGCTTCTTAGGTTTAGATTTCTATAGTTAGTTATTAAGAAAACGCGTATTAAAGTTAGTAGATAGTAAAGTAGAGGAAAGTACGCTACTCGGTAATAAACCACGTTATAAGAAATTTAAATTCAAGTAATAAATATAAGACAAACTCTATTTTATCCTAAGGGTTAGTATTTAAGTAAAAATATACTTTTAGAAAAGTTGTTTCTTCTAGATAAAAATTCGGAATTAAAATAATATAACGTAGTTTATTAGAACCCCGGTTATATTAGAACCTCGATTAATTTTCTTAAAATCCTACTCTCTAACTTTAATACGCGTTTTTTTAACCTTCTACTATGTCTATTGTTACTAAAGAATCAAAAGTTATTCTAGCTATTAAGGTAATTCGAATATCTAAAAAGCTAAGTCGACGGAAAGCTATAAAGATCTATAGAATACCTTATTCTATACTTAATAATAGAATAAACAGCTACCTTCCTCTAGCCGACCGTCGACTAGTAAACCTTAAATTATCTAAGGTAGAAGAAGAAGTAATTATTTAGAATATACTTAATATAGATTCTAGAGGGTTTATACCTTAGCTAGCTAGTGTAGAAGATATAGTTAATTTCATCCTCGAGTTATAGAGAGGAAAACGCGTTAGTAAGCTCTAGGCTTATCGATTTATATAATAATAACCAGGGTTAAAGACGTGTTTTAATCGCGTTTACGACTTCTAAAAAGTCTTATACGAAGATCCTAACCTAATTAGCACGTGGTTCTAACTTATATAAAATATAAGAGCGAAATACAGCGTTTTAGATTACGATTTCTATAACTTCGACGAAACGAGCTTTATAATAGGTGTGATTTGCTCTATAATAGTTATTATATATATAGATCAACGTAGTAGAGGTAAGGTAGTTTAGCTAGGTAATCGGGAATAGGCTATAGTAATTGCTTATATTAATAGCGAGGGTTAGGATGTCTCTCTATTTTTAGTCGTTTAAGAGAAGAATTATCTTATAAATTAGTATATAGACGGCGGCCTCCTATATAACTAGGTTATTAAACCGATAAGTAACAGATAGATAAATAACGAGACAGGTCTAGAATAGCTAAAACACTTCGATAAGCACACTACTGCTCGAGCAAAGGGTCTATATCGAATGCTAGTGTTAGATAGACATAAGAGCTACGAATCAGCCGAATTCTAAGAGTACTATAAGGTATATAATATTATAACTCTTAAACTGCCTCTCTATTCGTTCTATCTAACCTAGCTACTTAATATTAGGTGTTTTAGTATATTAAAACGAGCGTACGGTCGACAGATTAAGACGTTTATTAAAGCTTATATTAACTATATTACTAAGGTGGAGTTCTTTCTAGCCTTTGTAGCAGTATATAGGGAATCTATAATAGTCTAGAACGCTTAGGCTAGATTCCGTAGAGCTGGCCTAGTGCCTTTTGATCCGTAAGTAGTGATTTTAAAGCTTGATATAAAGTTATAGACTCTAACACCTTCTAGACCCTTCACTGCTAACACCCTCCTATAGGAATCTCAGACCCCTTCTAACCTAACAGAAGCTCTTTCACAGTTAACTCTTATACGAAATCGAATTACTCGCTATCAGAGAAGCTCGCTAACCCCTCTATTTAAGACAGTTACAGCGCTAGCTAAAGGTATAGAGCGAATAGCTCATAAGATAACTCTTCTGTCTGCCGAGGTACGTACACTTCGGGCAGCAAATGAAGCTCTTAGCAAACGCCGGAGGGCTAAAAAGGCTCGTGTCCGTGAAGGGGGTGCACTTATTATAGAGGATGCACAGGATATTATAGCCTAGAAAGACGTAGATGAGCAGGTACGACGCGATATACGTATAGTAAGAGGTAGTCATAAGGAGGGGCAACCATCTAGACGACACTATAGAACCTGTAGAAAAGCTAGTTATAACGTACGAACTTGTCAAGAAGCTATAGATATATCTAGTATATCAGACTCCGATTATGAAGAGTCAATTTAATATGTTATAGTTAAGTTATTTGAGTTCAAAGTTATATGCCAAGGAAAATTGATCGGGGTCCTGATATGACTGGGGTCCTGATAAACCACGTTATATAAAACGAACTTAATATCCACTGAGATTCATGATTTAAGTAAATAATTATATTTAAAAAAGCTCTTCTATCTAAAAAAGAAAATACAATTATAATAATACACATAAGACGAACTTAGAAATGAAGCCAGCTTCTTGAGTTAGCTTACTTTAATAAACATATGCTTTGAAAAATGATGTTTCTAATAAATAGAAAAATGAAAATAAATCTATTAATTTACAGGAATAATAATAAAGCTTGAAAAAATATGCTCTTAGTTAGCTATCTGAACATTACTTACCGAAAACGATTACCAAGAAGACCTGAGTAATTTGGTAAGCGAAAGAAAGTTCAGAAAGTGTTGCGAATGTATGGCGGAAACTCTTCAATTTACTAAGTGTGGCCTGAGCCGACTATTTATGCCCTGGGATGGCGCTAGTGCCCACGCTAGCAAGCAGCCACGTGACTGACATACTCCTATTCACTGTAGGTTTTCAACAGAAAGTTATATATAAGTACTTGATTTCAGCGGACTCGGTTGGAATCCTTCATTTCTCCATTACTATCCGCACATTTTGTACTAAAAAAGAGAGACACTCCCGGCCTCCCAACCCATCTTTTGCTCTATATCCCTAAAAATCAAGTGCAATGGGCTTACATATGTAAGGTCAAAGTTTTCGTCTGACCCCCAGAGCATTCCAAAAGGGCGAAATTCCTCATCTAACAAGACAGACCCCGAGTCGCCCTGGACGCAAAATCGATGATTATCTTCTTCTCCGAGCCCAACAACACACCATTCTCTCGTAACTGACCGGGAAATCTGGCCAAAAGCCGGTCTGACGATGGTGCACTTTATTGGGCTCATTTCCGCCCATGTGCACTCTGGCGTCATTCTCGTTTTCTTCTTCAGAACGAACGAATTATGGCGGGGAAGAGGGTCGTTTTGCATAACTCGGAAATCCGGACCATCGGAGAAGTAAATTCTAGCTTTTTCTCGTGTAATATTGTTGATGATTGCACCGGCGGAAGGGGATTCGAATGGTTCGAAATTCAAGGAGGACGGGACATGCTGAAATCCTGTTAGCCACAATTCTTGCTATTTCCTCGAAGAAAGAAAACCTACTCGGTTGCTAGCAGCCACAGAAACGCTCGGAGAAAGCTTGATCAAAGCCCAGTCGCTGGATGCTTCCGAGTTTGGCAGTGCCGAGTTGCGGCCATGAAGACCAGAGGTTGCTAGAACGTGGCCAAACCACGGGTTGAAATTTTCTTTGTAATCTTCCAAGAACCAACCGTCATGTTGTGGTGAGCCTATCTGTTTTTCCGTGGCCCGGATCTCATCAAACGTCGGGCTATGCATCCATAACTCCGTTCTACCTGAGGTATATCTATAGGGTGGTATGCTAGGGTCATTGTTTACGACATGGCAGCATGTCAAAGCAAAAACCTCTCTTGCACTATTTTCATGGGTATGCTTTACATAACAAGCCAAAGTCCCCTGATTCTCATTCAACCCGATTGAGGAATATGGCAGTGGTGCCATGAGAGTATTGAACTCTGGGTTGTATCGCAACCCCCCCTTTTCATGCGATTTTAAATTAACAGGAACTTGACCCGGCTTTGCCGAAATCTCAATATAAACCCTACAAAATAGTTAGAATTGCGGAGTCTGACGATGAAAAGAAGGTGGACCTACTTTTCCCCGAACCAGTTTGAGGAAAGAAAACTGTCAATATGACTAGCCATCTTGATCGCACGCGTCTCGATGTCAGAGAACTCCATAGATAGATATTCCTGGTATTATTCATTTAGTTTGTGTAGAGTCCAGCAGTTTTTGGGGTAGGATTGACTTACACCAAGACAGATTGACATTTGAAGAACCAGGGGAAATGTATGCAAAGCTCCGATCCGCAAAAGGTTTATGAAGATTTGGAGGGTGGGGCAATCACGTTCTATCATTAACAGAATCTCCCAATGCAGATGATTTTCATAAAATGACACCCAAGCTTTATCCCCTTCTTCATTCCCTACTCGCTTTGAGCCAACAGCAACTGCCCGTCTGTGAAAAGCAGGTGGTGGGTTAGGAAAGGAGTGGTTTCTTGCCAAAAGAATTAATCCTGGAATACCATATTCATGGCGCTCTGTGGGAGAAACTCCGTACTCTGATCTATGTACCCTATCTATTTGCAGTGCCGTTATGGTGCACTCTGTGGGAGCGGTTGCCTCTGAAGAGAGCTTTTCTTTTGGGGGGGTATGCATTTCGGAGGTGGAGATATCCATATCGTTCCTGGGAAATAGGCAATGGACAAGACGAGTGGGTGTCAAAATGATATCAAGAGAAAATCTGTGTCCTTACCTAGAGTTTGAAAAACTGAAATATGGTGGGAACCGAGTGGCCATGCGTCAAAGCCCAAAGCAGCAAGCCAAATATACCTATGAGCTTAGCGAGTAGCTAGTGAAGTGTGCAAATGGCTATTTTAATTGGATATTCATCAGGTCGAATGTATTGTGGGCAAGGCGAGAGTAAAGCGGCAAGAAAACAACCCTCCTGTTATCCCAGACAGTCCTTCACCATGAGAAAGGCATCCCACCTACTCGGTTTCACTTAATATTTGTTTAATTTATCTCTATAGAAAAGATAGTTTTAACTTCAAAGATTGGTGACTTTGAGCAGGTCAAATGGCCAAAAAGAAGCAAGAAAACTTGACAAAAAGAGATGGACGATGGCACATGTCTAGACTGGTGCAACTCAAAGAGTATTTGTGACCCACAAGCTGCAAAATTTCTCCTCTCACAACAACTTCGGAAAGCATAACCGAACACAACCGCCCCCCAAGCTCCCTATGCACAGTTGCTATCTCTTGCCATCAACACGTCGCTCTACTACCAGTAAGAATCTCCCTTCCAAGGAACAAGCAAGTTCTGGCAAGCACAAGTTGCGAGACTCCAACTTGGACTCCCCAAGGAAGGGCTTGGTAAGTACCAACAACTTCCAACTTTACCAGCAGCCCAACAACCTTCAAAGCAACGACTCAAGCACCGAAAGCTGACAAGCCTTTACTCTATAGGGAAGACTCTCTCAGCTCCACCCTCCCCCTTTCTGGAACCGAAATGCGAAAAGCGAAACGCGAAACCAAAATAAGCCAGCACAATTCTTTTCCTTCCCATGTCTAGTATGCTTCCGCCAATTTATTTGGCTCTTTCGTGCCGCAGCAACCATTCCACTCTTGAAGTGCTCTTTTCGACATATCCCGAAAACCCATCCTTCGTGGCAGACTATGGGGGCCTTGGCACATCGTGCAATTTAGTTGCGAGGAGTCCAATAGTTAAGGGTAGGAAGGCTGTTTTGGAAGGGATCAGCGGTGATATTGTTGATTTGGCGGGGGATAGTTTTAGCAGACGTTTGGGTCAGTGGTGTTCTTATTTGATACCTTCTCTCAGGAAGTGGCGGATTATAAATGTCGTGATACAGTGTTGGGGTGCTGTTATTTACTTGTGGCGCATTGCAGTGCGGTGTTCTTTTGGGTGATTGCCATTTGTAGAACTGACTCAAGAAGACCTCTCCTTGGGTGTACGAACATGGAAGATTGAATCGTTACATAGAAACCACAGAAGGATTGCTTCTGTAATACAGTATTTGTTACTGCCATACCTTAAATGACTACATTGCGGTGGAAGATGCCAGAGAATGACTCAGTCGCTGCTTTTTGGAGTCTCCAGGGGCTACAGGAAATCGGGACTGTAGCCCTTCTACAATTCTCCTAACTCTACTGGAATAATGAAAGCAATATGGATCTAATTTTTCAAGCTTTTTAAGATAATTCAATTGATTTTCCGAGTCTTGGTGAAACAATTGCTATGAACTTGTGATTTCCAGCACCCCCCTGGTGACCCTAGTAGCGTCTGCTTTGTGTTGGGTTTGGTTGTATTACCTTTTATAGATCACACTCACAATCAAAGTAAAACTATATAGATGACCGGGGGGGGGAAGGTCTCTTTTATTTTCGGTATTCGATTCTTACAATACAACACCTTGGTAACTCTGGTCTGCGAATATTCCACCTGCTCAGACCCATTCGAACAAATTTGTTATGTCGATGCTTGGAATATACACCTGTCTTCTTGCCATCCTAAGACGCTCACCTCTTATTACATACCTGGAATCCCATTCAAGTTCATCAACTACCCCCATACCCGGATCTTTCCAAGTCAACGGCTTAACTTCCCATCCACTGTCCCTGTAATCTTCTTCGGTCTTGGTGAAATCATTCAAGTAAACCTCAACCATGTCCTCGATTGCATTCGTCATGCTGAAATCTGATTTGTTGTAGACATCATGTGGAAGATGCTTGAGAGACTCGGGATTCGGATCGACTTCGAAGGGGATGGTCGCATTGCCAATCTTGATGATGATTTTCGGGGTCGTTCGGGGTTGGTCAAGTTTAGCTAATGCTGCGAAGAACATATAAAAGCTTACTGCAGTGAGCCAGAGTGGATGTCGATATAAATCGGTGGAATCGGTAGGGACGAAGCAGTCTTCGCGATCGGGGGTTGGTTGGAAGAACAGGGTCACCATCTCGAGGTTTCGAAAACGTAGGAAGTAATCGTACTTGGTGCGACCGACATGTGCGATACGGTATTGTCCACCGGTAGCAAAGATATCATTGGCGAAGTGCGAGAATTGCCGCTTGGAAGTCCTCAGGTCGTTTATTACAAGTACATGTGGTAAAACCTCAAACTGTACATGCTTTATCGTCTCCAAGAGTCCTGGGTTCAGCAATAGATTGTGTGGTAGCCAGTAGAAACCGTTGTAATTCTCCAACTGGAACACATCTTTGGCAGGATTGAAACACCACCAGGTCGTGATTTCCCTTTCTGCGCCATAGAATTCCTTAACACGGCTTTGTTGATCAAACTGAGTGATATCTTGAATGGCTAGCTTGTAGAACTTCAACGTTTCCCGTCGAGACTCTCGGTTAACATGGAGAGTTACAGGGTAGTATTCCTCGTAGAGTTGCTTGATGATGGACGGGTCATTGGTCTTGGGGAGAGATTTGACGTTGGTGGGTTGGAGGTGGAGGGTTCGAGGTGGCGGAAACGACAACCGAAAAATGTCGAGGCGAATTTCTAGTGGGAGATCTGGGAAGTAATGGAAGGCGATGAGGGGTCTGGTTTCCGTATCGTTTGGCATCGCTGGGTAGGGAGATTCTATTGCGCCTTGCAAAGAGAGGGTGGATGGTGGGGTTGTTGGCATGCTGAAATCTGTGTTGGGGGTGGGGAGCCTGGTTGAGAAGGAACCGACTGACTGTAATGAGTAAATTTTGTGCCCGCAAAGATTATGACGTAAAAGGGACAGTGGTGAAAGGAATGCACCCGCAGAAAGACTTGTGATAAACATCAAAAGCCGCTTTAATTACTTTTAATTTATATTTGCTCGTCGTGCAAGTTTTCTAGGGCAATGTATGTAAATTATCCAAAACACTTCACAAATAATCAACTTCAACTTGCCAGGGTTAGAACTTTGAGGCGCATTTACTGTAGATTTTGTTTTCTTTATAATTTAATCCTTTGAAGAAGAGAAAAGAGTTACGAAAAGAAGTTCAATATTTTGTCTCTAGAATAAAACCTTATCAAATCATAACACCTGGTAATCACAACAAAGAGCAAGCATTGGCAATTTGCACTTGAGTTGATGGTGAATCTACAAAATTAAATTATTACATGACTATTTTTCATGAATGTGTAACTGAATTCTGGCTGGCTTATTATTATCCGTCTAAGTTGGCCCTTGATACCAAGCAGAAAGTACATAGGCGGCAGAAAGCATCCAAGTCGTGACAATGCATTCAACACCAGAGCAATAATGACAGCAGAATGGTTCAATCCTCGCCCTCCTTCTCGTTGCTATCCGTCCGCACCTTGCCACCCACACCGAGTTCACCACACAGCTCTATTTCCTTTCCTTCCGCCAGTCGAAGTGGACATGGCCATTCCATTGGAGAAAATGGTTTAGGAATCCCCATCTCAGCATCCTTCCAGACCAATGGAGGACCAAGCTTTTGAGTTGCAGTTTCCCAATAAACCGAATCTTTGCCCCAGTGGTGACTAAAGAGTCGCAGCAGATGTATAATAACACGTCTAATGTCAGTCCTCTCACTAATACAGATACGATGAATAACAGCGGCATCATCAAGACCTGCAGCCTGCAAGCTTTGCTGGAGGGTGGCTCCTGCAAGTTGAATCTCCAATGGAAAAAGAGCACCATTTCTTTTGATTGTGATCGTTGGCAACCTTGAGCAAAGCCTTCTGTCAGTGCTGTGGTTGAGATAAAACACAGCTGCAGTATATAGAGCGCATTTCCAAACATTGTATTTAGCTGTCGCATCTTCGGAAGTATTTTTGTCGATGAGGATAACATTCTTCAAGCTTGGGAGTGCTGGGAGCGTGGTAGATTCGATCTCGACCTCTCCATTGTCCATGACAGACTCGTAATATTCCGCTTGACTTTGCCAGTTCTCCTCGATTTGGATGGTTTGGATGTGCTTCTCAACACCGACATTGAGTTTCGAAAAGTGGTGGAACCAATGGTGGAAATTCTTCTTTACGTTGAAAACGTCTTTGGTCGGATCGTAGCAAAGGAAGTAGCGACGGTATGGTTCAGTGTTTCGGTGGGGACCAAATTCGTATGCCGTTTCAGTCGGGATCTGGAAGAATTTTCTGTCGTCTGACCAGATAGCTTGAACTGCTAGCTTGTAGAATCGTAGGGTTTCATGCCGACTCTCGCGATTGATATGAAGGGTGACTGGGTGTGTAGGTCTTGGCGAAGGGAACTCGTCAACAATACCGTCTTCTTCGCCGTCGAAGGGTGGCACAATAGGAGGTTGGATATCGATGACTCGAGGGCTTTCGAGAAGGCAGTGGATGATTTTGAGTCGGATTTCAGCGGAGAGGTCATTGTAGTTGAGATTGGTGGCGCGTTGATTCAAATTGACGGTCGCCATTTTGGCTGCTCAAGCACGCTGAGCATAATTAACTTTTATTACTTTGTGGTTAATTCGCCAAAGGCACGTACCTAACGTCTGATTCTGGAGCGGAGTTAGATTATGAGAACCAGACTAGTAGCTGCAGGTCGCATGCAGCCACTTGCCAATGTGTGAGAATATTCGGTGTGTGGATTCTTGGCAAGAATGGAGGGCAGTCAATTGATCTGCAGGTGGTGTGGGTTGAAGGTGAATGGATACCGACAACAAAGCCACACACCACACTGCGGCCAGTGATTTCTTTTCAGCCCCACTTTAAGATATAACCCTAGAGCGTCACTATGTGGATCATAAAAGCGGCATTAAATTTCTAGCTTGTTGTTCCCTATCCATTAGAATACAGTGTTACTCTAAAACCTTTGAAACAACTGAACTTCGTTGTTCTAAAATACCTTGGCCACTTTTTTAAATTATTCTAAGTTTGAATTAATTATTTTGAATTGGCGGAGAAAGCTTGAAGAACGGGCTGTAGGTGTGTAGTTGCCGCCACTTTTA
Organism: Hymenoscyphus sp. LP001; assembly: GCA_037952655.1. Classification (NCBI taxonomy): domain Eukaryota; kingdom Fungi; phylum Ascomycota; class Leotiomycetes; order Helotiales; family Helotiaceae; genus Hymenoscyphus; species Hymenoscyphus sp. LP001. The sequence goes on along the minus strand of JAPZOX010001439.1, from coordinate 2,198 downwards.
CTGTCCACTATCAGCAAGTGATTGATGTTCAAGTTGGTGAATGCTTAAGCGAGCTGATTCTGTTTGCCATAATTAAAATGTAGTTGAACCTCTTTTCCTTTCTAGTTTGAAACAATTTGAAAAGTGAAAAGGGCTAAAGACCAAGTTTCACAATGAAAAGAGGGTAACAAGAAAATGGTTATGGCGCAAAGAAAAAAAGTATTTTCTGGAAGAGACTCCGAGTCTCTGTATAATTGTTGTGATGCTTCAGAGAGTTCCATGAAAACTCAAGGGGACAAGTTCCTGCTCTGGTATTGGGACGAGGTCCTTCTGGACGCTGGGAGATACCCCTACCCCTACCCCTTCCAGCTTCGAGACTGGCTGTTGCATGTCATGCTTGGACTCTTTGACAAATTCAGCAACACATTTGTATAAAAAGGGAGATCATCACCACCACCAAGAATCCTCACCAACCGGCTGTCTTCTGTGATTGATCCGTCATTTCTGAGAATCTCCATCGGCCGCAGTTTGCTTCGCCTAAGTTTGCTTCGCCTACTGGCTCCACGAAACAAAGCTCTGTCAAGAGGCAAGTCGCCACTTCCATACCTAAATGACTTGCTGCTTGTACTGATCTTTTCTTAGCAGAATCAACTTTCGCCAACTGTGTTTTACACCTCACAACACCAAGATGGCCATCATTGATGTCATTCCAGACCTGGAGGTCACAATCCTGGTCAAAAACACCCCTGCCAAGGAATACGAGAATATCGAGGACGAGGAAAGCGACTTTAAGACAAACAAGGACAGCCCAACCAAACAAGTTACGCGATACATCGAATCCCTCACGAATGAATAATTCCAAATCCGCATCAAGGCCAAAAGAGATTATCGATTCAGTCATGACGCTCTCAGGATCAATATCACAGCTGACGGAGTTCCCATGGCTTTCTCCAAAGTTCTTTGGAAGCCGGACCGCCCGCAGGATACATCTACCGCTGCGAAAGGGGTGCCAGTAGGGGACTGGGCTAGGGGTCAAGGCGGTCGCAAAGCATTCAAGTTCACAAAAATCGACACCGGTAAAGCTCCTCATTTCGATTGTCATATTTCAACAAGAGAAAAAACTAATTTAATTCCACAGTATCCGATACTACAGCATCACGCAAGACCACAGAGGAGGAAGCACTTTTAAGAAAAATGGGAGAGATTCGTGTCGCAGTTTACGAGGCAAGACGTGAAAGAAACGTCCCCAAATCAAGAAACTTCGAAAATGCTGTGCTCGATGCACCAAGCTCGATGCATGAGAAGGACATGAAAGGCGACGAGAAATCTCATGGTGTCTCGTACTACAACCTTCGTGCCTCCTGTTCAAAATGATATCCAACGCTAACTATCCCAGACTTGGTACTGTAAAGCTCACTGGAAAAAAATTGCGAAGTAGGGGCAACAATGCAAGGAGAGTAACTAATAAGAAGTCTCCAATGGCTGTTTACATCTTCAAATATCGATCCAAAGGTAAGCTACTCTCCACCATACAGAAGCGATATGTAGGATTTTCAGATCAATGAATCACACAGAACGTCTTCAGCAACTCCGAATCCTTCGTCGCGAGTCCGAGTCCGAAGACATCCCTAGTCTCGACGCATTGAAGGTATGTGATTGTACAATACCAATCCCTACCACCGCACTCAAATTATTCATAGTTTTTGCTTTGAAACGCTTTGCAGCCAGCGTCAATGCTACCATCCAGGTATACAGCTCGCTAACATTGAAAACAATAGAAAGAAAAGGCCCCTGTTTTCCCACGATCGGAAGCCATCAAGCACGAGAAAGCTGAACATGCAACAACTGGAACACCATTGAGCAATATTGACATGTCGGAAATTGAAGTTATTGACCTGGTCGACGACTAAGATTTGAGCTGTTGGCAACATGGCTAGGGCGGCTTTTCCAGGGAATCGGTAACCCCAGGCTCTATTTATCTTTTATTGCTTTTTTCTGGAGTTTGGTTACGAGATTGGTTCTAGGGAAAATATCATTTGCTTTTGGGGATCAATTGGCGATCTGAAGAAATTGGAACAGTAGATAGCTAGCAAAGAATGTCACTTCCTTATTTTTTATTTGACTTGCAATGTACCTTATCTTGTGCCTGTTTTCTGAATTTAGATATTGTTGGTATGACTTGGTGGCCAATAGCATGATGCAAAAAGAGTATATTATCG
>JAPZOX010001438.1:0-11863 GCA_037952655.1 Hymenoscyphus sp. LP001 | reverse complement strand
GATCTAGACTCCGCCTGACGTTAAATAGTAATAAATAAATAAATAAATAAATATGACGCTATACTAGAGTATTATCATATTAACTGCTCTACCTGAACTATATAACGTATACTACTTAGACATACTTGTAACGCTCGTAGATATAAGGCAGCATACGTTAAGAAGAAGATGTTGGATCAGAACCTTAAAAAACGAACTACTTATGGCAAGAAATGGCAGTATAAGGACTTACGATATTAGATGCGAGTTATCTTCTCTGACGAAGCTTACGTTGACCTAACTTCATTTATACAAGAGCGCTACCTATGAGAAGAAGGTATAAGATACGATCCCGAGAATATATAAGAGAGGGGGGCAAAGTAGGGGGTTCGCATATATATAGTAGGATGGTGTAACTGGTATAGGAAGGCAGAGGAGCTTGAGTTCTATAACGATGAAAATGATGATGTTATTTAACCTAAAAGGCCTTGTAAGCCTACTAGGAAGAAGAACGAGCTAGAAAACGAGTTCTATCTTCGCTTATTAGAGTGGGAAGCAGATATCGGTCATCTTAAAGAGCTACGTCCTAAGGGCAATGCAATGACCTAGAAGTACTATTGCGAGCGCCTTCTACCTGTATATGTTAAGGCAATTTAGGAATTACGGATTAAAGAAGAAGGGTTCTATGTAGGATGGTTATTTTAAGAGGACAGGGACCCCTCTCACAGTATACGGAAAGATAGACTTGTAAGGAAGATTAAGGACGAGAACTGGATTACTAATATAATCCACCCTCCTGACTCTCCGGATTGTAATCCTTAGGAGTCACTTTGGAACATTATAAAGCAAAGGGTTCGCCGGAGGAATATTAGTAGTATTCCGGAGTTAAAGAAGGCTTTGTAAGAGGAGTGGAGCAAGATTACACTTAAGCAAGTTAGAAGAAGGATATCAGATATGCCTAGGAGATGTAAGCTATTAGCACGAACAGGTGGAAAGCCAATTAAGAGTGCTTTGTGGTAGTAAAATGTAATTTAGTACTTTCCCTCCTTATTTTGGTGGTCCGTGCCGTCTCACGATTTCTGACACCCCCTGGTGCTCTATAGTCTACCCTGTACGTCACCCTGTTCCTCCTACACTTTTAAAATCCAAGAATCGAACATACCTATAGATCCATCTTGTGTTCAAGATTCTCGAAACAGAACCACGAATTGCCACAGAAACTGTACATGGTGTAGTGTTGAATCTACCGGGCACAGTCGAAGATGCTTATGTCAAAATCCTAAACAAGAGTACAAAGTTTGAACAGTCTAAGAAGCCGCTACGCATCGTTGTTGGAGCGAAACAACCCCTCACCGTCGAAGAAATTGGAGTTGCCCTGTACATATCTGAAGACGCCAAGTCGTATGAAGATCTTGAGCTCCCGAAGTGGGACCAAATGAGAATCGCAACTCGAGATTTATGTGGACTCTTTATCATTGTTTTTGAAAACCGAGTATTTTTAATCCATCAAACGCCAAAGGAATTTCTGGTCCAATCTGAGCAAGGGAGAGCTATATCGACAACGGATTTTTGGAGAAATTCTTTGATTCCGGCGGAATCAGATTTGGTCATACTTAAAAGTTGTCTCTGGTATCTCTCTTTCGAGCGATTTGAGCTACCTCAAGTGTCCCTCAAACTTCATACAAGAGATGAGTCATCTGATCTGCATGAAAATGGGCCAGTAGAGCACGATCGCGTTAGAAGCCCAAAGAGGGAAGGAAATTTGATCGAAGTTCTACTAAACGAATGGCCACACAAAGATATGGAACTGAAGGTCTCTCTAAGAAGCAACGTTTTCTTGGAATATTGTGGAAAATACTGGGCAACTCATTTCAAAAGTATTGGATATAAAGAAGAGTCTTTAGTGGAGCTGGCATCTCGCATTTGCGATACAAGGTCTACTTCTTGTATTTTATGGCCAGCGATTTTGCTTGGAGACGGGTTTACTGGCCTTCACTCAAGCAAGTGGACCATTAACCTGAAATATGGCCCAACATTTGCACTGGCATTTGTGGGAATTGAAAAGCTTGTCGGCCGACTAGTTTCGTTGGATATTGACATCAATTGTTTCAACGCTGATAACGAAACACCTTTAGCGGTAGCAGTAAGAAAAGGCCATCTTGGGGTTGTGTAGACTTTCTTTGATGAGGAAGGGAGCAAACACAGATTATAGAGGTGGTAATGGACGAACCTTGCTACAGTTGGCTAGATTTCAAGGGGTGGAGTTTTTCGATGCCCTTCTCGAGAAAATCACTTAAACCTATTTCACACAATAAGGTCATGTGACCACATTTGTGATGACGATCATCTAATGCTTCACCAAGAGAAGCTTTAAGTGAATTTTCTAGTAGAACTTTTGAAGAAATCCAGAGACAACCCTATAAAATTATTTCGTTAAGCGAAGCCCTATAGCGGGCGATCAAAAGATTCCACACCAAGCTACACCAAAGTCTTGATCTGCTCTCTAACATTACCATCCTCATCAACAACCGTTTGTAATTTAACCTTCTTAACGTACGTGCTCGCTTTCCTCGGATTCTTCGACTCGAAAATATCATCCATTTCTTCAAGCGTCAAGCCTTTGGTTTCTACAAAGAAGAAATACATGAATGCGAACTCAAAGCAATCCCAAAAGACAAAGAAAACGTAGAACCAATATCCAATCTATATCAGTTAGCCGAGTCATCTCGCCGCGAAGCAGACTCGGATCAATACTCACATTACTTAGAGCAATCGGTGCCGCGAAAGTATTAACAAACCCCGCACACCCTCCCATCAATTTATAAGTTCCCATTCCCTTTGCTCTCATATCGTTGCTCATCACCTCCGCTGGATAAATCGGCTGCATGGAGGTAAATCCGAATGCGAAAATTGCCCCGAAGATGAAGATAAACCCAATTGATGCCGAAGAGGAGGTGTGACTTTTGGTTCTCACGTAGCCAGCTGCTGTTCCGGCTGTGATGGATAGTGCCAGTATCAAGCCCGCAGTCGCACCGAGAAGCATTTTTCGTCGCCCGATTACGTCGTGCATTCTTGCTCCGGCTGTGGCAAAAATGTAACCTACGATCGCGTAGATGATATTTAGGAGGAGTTTGGTATCGGCACTGGTTATCCCGACGTTTGCTAGTAGGTATGGGAGGTAATATGAGATTACACTACTATAAATTAGCAAGATCTTTGATGGTGATAAGGTGAAGTGTACTTGTTTCCGGAAAACTGTCCGAACCAAGCGAATGTCAGGTTCAACATTGTCCGGTATCTCCTAGCTTTAGTTTTGAATAAGACTCGCATATCAAAGAGGTTTCGCCAATTAGTAATTGGGTCGCGCTGTAAAGATTCGATCATTTCTGTCATCTCAAGGTTGACTAGGGGATGGTTTGGGTCACCGTTCGTGTGATATTTGACGATGAATGCGCGGGCTTCTTCGTGTCTGTCTTTCCCGACTAGCCAACGCGGTGATTCTGGGAACCATATAATACAAACGGAGACAATTGCCGGACATGCCATTTGCAGCCAAAGGGGTAGACGCCAATCATAGTTGCCTTTCTCGGCGAGGTGTTTGTGAGCACCATAAACCGAAGACGTTGCCAGGATCGAGCCCTAGGAAATTTATTAGCTTTCCTTCGTCGAAATTCAATGCTTCCACTTACGAAATAATAAAACGTATTGTACAAGCCAGCCAAAGTACCTCGGTACTGTGGTGGTGCAACTTCGACCAAGTAGAGCGGACTCGCAGAGCAAGCAAGTGTTGCAAAGAAAGCTAGCAAGAATCTCCCTCCTATAAATGTTTGGAGGTCTGGCGCGGTCGCAGTAATTATCGTGCCTACAATAGCCCCAATTGCGCCAATAAAAATCAAAGTCTTTCGACCTCGCCAATCTGCAATCCACACGAAAAGCGCAGCACACATCTGTCCAACCTGCCAGATTGAGAAGACGATGCCCGTGGAAGCTGTTCCTTTCTTTGGGAGATTGTAGTAATTCGTGTAATTATCAAGGACATTGATTGAGCCCATGAGGGAGCTGTCAAAGCCTGCGAGTTTGGGATCAGCTCTACCGGAACATCCAAGTAACGGTGGAAAGCTAAGATGAAAAAAAAAGACTTACCACTCATGGTCGAGCTCAGGAAACATACTGCTGAGAGAGCATATAGTGTCAAATGTCCTTTTCCCCATGGATTTGGTTTATGCTTCGCCATTATCGATGCAAAAGTCGTGTTTACCCCCTTCACCTCATTTTCCTCAATGATTTTCTTACCATCTTCCGTTAACCTTTTCTCCCCAACATATTCATCTTTCGATTCATTTTTTGCCATCACACCTCTTTTGTTTACCGAGTTGCAAGCAAGTGCTCGTAATAAAATATAATTCAAGGCAAAAATCCTCTTCCGTGGTAAATAACAACCTTATCAAATTGTCTGTTGAATGAAATCAAGACGCCACCAAAGAATGAGAAGAGATATCTGCCCCACGATATCTCTCTTGTAACCCCACTCTTCGCCCCGCATAGTGATATTTTACCCCGCTTCCGCGCCTGCAGTCTGGGGTTGCATAGAGTCAAGGATCATTGCTAGAACTTCCCGGAATGGAATCACTCGGCGATCTCTGAGCGAGAACGAGACTCTCACTCTTCCACCCACTCTTGAGTAACGGAATTATTCTCTGTGCAACAAATGATACCAAACTTCAAACAAATCATCACCCAGTTCAACAAATCCAATTGAAGAATTGGGTACTGAATAACCGCGACATTGATACACAGAAGCACACACCAAAAATGTGCACGATCACCCCCCTCATCTCAAACTGGACCTTCAAACAAGGAAACCTGGACTCGGATTCCGAATACCTACCAGCCAACGACCTCCCGACAGAACTCCATCGCGACCTCCTGAAAAACAATAAGATCCTCGATCCCTTCCTCGACCTAAACGAGCTCTCCGTCCGCTGGCTAGCAGACTCAATATGGACCTACAGAACCACCTTCCCCTCACCACTCGACACGCCCCCAGGATCTACTACCATCCTAAAATTCGAAGGACTAGATACCTATGCCTCAGTTTATGTAAATGGCCAACTCGTCTTGGCTAGCGAAAACATGTTTTTAGAACATCGAATTCTCATCACCGAAAAACTCAAGAAGTCAACTGAGGACAACGTATTAGAAATTGTTTTTGAATCCGCGAGGAAAAAGGGATTGGAATTGATCAAGTCGCATCCGGAGCATAAGTTTATCGTTCATCAGACGGAGATGTCCCGCGCACCAGTTCGGAAGGCTCAGTATCATTGGGGTTGGGACTGGGGACCTATTCTTACAGGTTGTGGACCATGGAAACCCATCTTCTTGGAGACCATTGTTACACAGATACAAGATGTATGGGTCGACTATGAACTCAGCTCCGATTTAAGGACGGCGAAGGGGAATATGTGTATGCGAATTGCTGGTGATGGGGAGATTCTGCTTCAGTTGAGGCGCAAGGGGGATGATGGGAAAGAAGACGATATTATGGAAAGCTACCAGCTTTTTGCATCCAGTGGTTTCCTTAAATTGGATTTCGATATCGATGTCGAACTCTGGTGGCCTCGTGGGTACGGAAAACAATCACTCTACACCATCACCGGGGTCCTCCTTTCAGACCCGGAAAACTCAGTCATCAAAACATTCGGTTTCCGAAAGGCAGAACTCATCCAAGACAAAGATTCAATAGGCACCACATTCTACTTCCGCATTAACAACATCGACGTCTTCGCTGGAGGAGCATGCTGGATACCAACCGACTCCTTCCTCTCACAGATTTCCCCCGAAAGATATAGGAACTGGATAAAGCTCGCCGCAGAAGGAAACCAAACTATGATTCGTATTTGGGGTGGAGGAATCTACGAGCACTCCTCATTTTACAACGCCTGTGATGAGTTCGGAATCCTGGTATGGCAAGACTTCATGTTCGCCTGCGCGAATTACCCCACCTACCCTCAGTATCTAAAATCCATAGAGGAAGAAGCACGTCAAAACCTTGCTCGTTTGAGACACCATCCTTGTATCGTGATTTGGGCGGGCAATAACGAGGATTACCAAATTGTGGAAAGATACGGACTTGAATATAGGTTCGAGGAAGATAAAGATCCAGAATCATGGTTGAAAACTGATTTCCCGGCGCGATATATCTATGAGTATCTTCTTCCCAAGCTCGTAGCGGAAGTAGTTAAGGGTGTGCCGTATCATCCTAGTTCACCTTTTGGTAATGGGACGAGTTCGGTGTTGAAGGTTGATGGGACTGTGGGGGATGTACATCAATGGAATGTTTGGCATGGTGAGATGAAACATTATCAACTCCTACCAAATATGGGAGGCCGTTTCGTTTCGGAGTTTGGGATGGAAGCTTATCCTCATTTGGAAACGATTGAGAAGTGCATTTCTAAAGAAGAAGATAGATATCCGGGATCAATGGCCATGGATTTTAGAAATAAAGCCATTGGTCACGAACGCCGTCTCGTCTCGTACGTGGCTGAGAATTTCCGAATCCGATATGATTTAAAGGGCTTCACACATCTTACTCAAGTCATGCAAGCAGACGCCATGAGTTGGGCGTATAAATCCTGGAGACGAGATTGGGGCAAGAAAGGGGAGAGAAAATGTGGTGGGGTGTTGGTGTGGCAATTGAATGATTGTTGGCCTACGATGTCTTGGGCTGTGGTAGATTACTTCCTTGTCCCTAAGCCTGCTTATTATGCTATCAAGAGAGCGATGGCTCCGCTTGTGATTGGGGTGTCGAGGAAGTTTTATGACTGGACGATGCGACCGGCTGATGAATTGTGGAAGAGGGATACGAGTCATATTGATATGCGACTTTTGTGGGAAGACATCGAATTTGATGTCTGGATCGCGAGTAACAACCTGGAAGAGATGCGTGGAAAAGTGGTAGTGAAATTCATCTCTATTCGCAGTGGGAAAGAGGTACTGCCAAGCCTGGAGGAAGACGTAATGATCGAACCAAACGGAACAACCGATGTTATTCGCGAGAAGAAACTTCAATTGGATGCCAGTTCAAGCACTGTGTTTGATACCTCGATGGCTGATCCAGTTATCATATTTGCCAAGCTGGTTATCAAAGATCAGGATATCGCTACTGATATTTCATGGCCAGATCCTATCAAGTACCTCAAGTTTGATGATCGTGGGGTTGAGATCAAGTATTCGGACGATCAATCGCTTGTCTCGATATCAGCCAGGAAACCAACGAAGGGATTCGTATTTAGTGAGAAACAAGGTGTCGAGCTGAGTGATAATGGGTTTGACTTGGTCCCCGGAGAAACGAAAAAAGTGACAGTGAAAGGAATATCTGCTGAGTCATTGGAGTGGACATACATAGAGAAATGAGATTAATTGCAAGAAAGTATTTTGATTTTTGGAAGCCAATTGTAAAGACAGACCCAGTTCCCAGGACAGAAGAAGGAGAAGAAGTTTTCAGCGATCAAGAGAATCAGTACAATCACAACTCTCAAACTTTGCATACAATGAAAGCAGAAGCCACGACGGCATCATCTCCATACGTCAAATGTGCTGCCGGACCCCCAGAACCAGTACAAACTCAAACTTTGGATACAATGAAAGCAGAAGCCACGGCGGCATCATCTCCATACGTCAAATGTGCTGCCGCACCCCCAGAACCAGTACAAATAATGTCATTAACATGGCAGTCATTGTACACCACTGCAAAAATTTAGCATATGGTTTTTCTCGCGGAACCAAAAACCAAAAAGAGGAAAGCCAGATGGCACTTCAACTTGACGACTAAGGTTGGAAGGCCAAGCAACGGAAGAAAAAAAAAAGTTACATACGAGCAGTAGGGACAGTTCCAACAGCCTGTCCATTTTTTGGATCCCCAAAAACAACAACTGCACGAAGTTAGCCAACAAATCCTCTCCAGCGTCAACATCGGGGCACTCACCAGCAGCGATCTTAGCAGTAACAGCCGCAGTAAGTGACTTCGCAGCATTATGCACAAGCTGAGCCCCCTGACTATACCCTCCAAGCACAATCTTCGTACTCGGACATTGAGTAGAAGCAAGATTAATCAATCTTAACATCTCCGTACTTCCCGCCGGGTCACCCCCCAAAAGATAGCCTGTGACAGAAGCCGTATAATCCACTCCCTGGACCGCGACGGCTGCGGTACCGAGACTGGAACGGAGAACCGAGAACATTGGGGGTCCGGCGATGGTGCCTACGTTTCCAGCTTCGCTGGTTCCGCGGGCGAAGATTACGGTTACTGCTTTGCAGGCACCAGAGAGACCGGTTTCGGTTGTTGGGAGGGCGAGGACGTTGAAGGCTGTTCCTGGGGCATGGATGAGTGATGCGTCTGGTTCTGTTGGTGTGGGAATCTCGACTACAGGCTCCGCTGGACGGGCGAAGACTGTAGCAACGAGAGAGGAGAGAGAGAGGAGGGTGGTTAGAGACAGCATGGTGTAATGAGTAAATAGGCGAGGGACAAAAGCGCTTGTTCAAAAAAGGGGGGATGGGAGATTTGGGGCTTCAGGGCAGTGAATAAAAGAAGAAATCCCTAGAGCAACCGCATTCTTTTATAGAATTTTCCATCACCAATTATTCCAATAACTTGTGTAAATGGTGTTGTAACTTTACCTCGGTGTTTTGTTGAACTCCTTCCCAGAAACGTAACTCACTCCTATTAGCCTATTCCTGGTGTTGATCAGCAGAATTAATTCGCGGGGAAAAGGTGTGGGAGGACCTTGGACAAAATAGAACCTCTAGTATCCGTTGATGCAGGTTTGTGGAATAGGAAGGTGTTGGTTACCCCTCAGTAGGTAGCTTCACTTCAACTGTTTCAGCCTTGGTATCATGTGCAAATATTGAACTTAGCTACAAATATACTCAAGAAATGTCAATTAAAATCGGCAGTTACCATCAGGCTAAATATTCGTAAACTTTAAGTCCCGCCTTCCAAATCTCCATTTCATTGAAATTGCAGGACACGCAAATTATGATCTGGAAGATATACATTGGATTTATCTTTTCCGGGTATATAACTATTTTACAACATACATTAACGATCTCGGAAACAAGACTGTATAACTCCAAACTCCCAACCCACAATGAGATATTCAACCAACCCTCCTCTCGTGAGTCTCATCGACATAATCTTCACTCATTGGTGCCCCGGACATATCTATCCTGGGACTCATAGTTCTTGCCACTCCATCCCTAAGTCTCGTAATACCCCCCGTGCTAGCATTTATCTCTTGCTCAGTAGGTGGTAGAGAATATGCTTGATAAATCGTGTGGTTTCCCGCTCGGGGAGCCGAGGTCGGTGGAAGTGAGGAGAGAGTGGGTATTTGATTTGAAGACGGCGGTGGAGAGTAAGCTTGATACATTCGTTGCGTTGGCAGTTCGGAGACACCACCTGGAAAATTCTGCGTTTGTGAGTCTAGTTCACTCGCATTTCCGCGTGGTTGAGTGGAGCGATTCGCGGCAAGCTCAGTCGCAATTGGTGGAGGCTGTGATGGTGTTGATGGCGTCGAAGGGTTTGCCGGGATAGATGAGAGAGTTGGAGACCGATTGTGATGCGGGGTATGCTGTTCAAGTTCCGTAAATCCACTTATTGGTCGTATATGTCCCATATCTCCACCACCAACACTAACCGTTCTTTCGTGATGTTGCTGTTGGTGTTGTTCGAGCTCCGAAAATCCACTCAATGGCCTCAACGGAGAAGATGGTTGGGTATAAACAGGAGGAGGCGATGAACTGACATTGCTTCGCTGCTCATTTTGATTGAAACTCGTAGCGGGAGATTGAAGTCGAGAAATTTCTTGGGTTGTTTCTGAGGGAGCGACTTTCTCGGGTGGTCTGTGCGAGTTTCTGGGTGGTTGATGTTGGGCTATTGTCGGTTTCCCTTCTATTTCGGAGACTGACTGTTGAGTTGCGAAATACGCCGTTGCTGTTGCAGCGTCGGCTTGCTGTTGTTGTTGGTGTGTTTGCATCACGTTATTTTGAATCCGAACTTTGCGCTTCTTTCTGAAGAGGAAGAAACCCAGCGCTGCTAAGCATGCTAAAACTCCTATCCCACCTGCTGCTCCACCCACAATGGCTCCTATCGGGACACTCTTATCTTTCGTTTCGACTGTAATTGGGGGCGCTGTTGGAGAAACCGGGGGCAGCGGGCTGCTTGTAGGATTGGGGATCAAACCCCCAGATGAAGTAAAAGAAGTAGATTGCGTTGGAGGAGGCTTCGTGCTGTCCACCAAATTGACCGTCAACGAGTATGGTTCTGAGCTACAGCCAAAATTCCAATATGTGCTTTGAGGCGATACGATGAAAGCGAAATATCCGCAATACGGAGCTGTCCCGGCCGTGCAATAGGTTTGACTGACGGGTGCGGATCCAAGCTTGGATTCCCAGCATTCTGAATGGAGAAAGTCGTTAGAAAATAAAAATACAACTCATTGACGATACCACGTACCAGTAATCCAATTATACGCAACTCCTTGTTTCCCACATCCCTCGTAACCCTTCCCGCCAATCTGTGTAAATAGACAAGTATAACCAGGGTAACATTTGGGTCGGCCGTAATCTACCTCTTGGTCAATATTGAAACCTATTCGACAAGCAGATAGGAATCTGAAAAACATACCTCCGGCAATATTCCACTCGTCACAATAAACTGCAGTCGTCGCAGTCGCTCTCTGTTGTAACCTCGCCTTTACCAGTTCCCGGGGCGGAGCAGCGGTTGGCTCCGACATCATGGGAACTTCCTCATGAGCACCTATGGTAGGAGCTGCCATCTCCCCAAGTGCGCAATTATACTCCAGAAAACAAATCAAAGTAGCAAGAAGCCAAGATCGCACCATGGGATGCATCTTTGAAAATAACAGCGACAAGAGAGGATTGAGACGAAATGGGAAGAGCTTCGTATATATGAACCAAGGGTACGCCATGGAGTCAACCCGCAATGCCATTTATCGATTCAGCTCAAGCCATGCGGCTTAAGTGGCTTCACAAATCATAGAATGATTGGAAGCATAGCCTGGGAGAACCCCGATACCCAAGAAAAAGAAAAAAACTCACCGATAAATTTGACAAGGCAGAATAATGGCACAAAACCGTTTGTGTTTTCCTAGTTAAGAGCATCTTGTCATAAAAATGAGCGACTCGAAAGCGCTGGAAGAGAATGGAAATCTGGGAAATATGTAAATCTGCCTCGCTCTAGAACTCTAGAATCACGGAAAGCAAAAGAAAACAAAAAACAAAATTCTATTTCGTACTTCTTGCAGCTCAATTGAACGCCCAATGTACTAAATTGGACATGGCAGAAGGACACTAGCCAGTCTAGCCCAGAGCTAAAAAAAGCAAGTGAAACCCGAACCACATCCCCCCGCAGCCTCGCAGCCCAGAACCTAGATTTCCGACAGCGTGCAGTCTTACGACACGGTTGTGATGCACTGCGAGTACAGCTTCGGGGTTTGTGACGGTCGGATTGGGAGCGTACTGTGCTTGGTGTTGGTATTGTTGGAAGATAAGAGGGGAAGAAATTCCAGTGGGGGAAGCTCTGATTCAGGGCGGCACGGTTGTTAAAACCACCCCAAGGCGCACTACGCACATTTCCACCTAGAAAACGTGTTAAACTTGAAAGCGCGCGAGTTAAAAACAGTCAGGTTCTATTACAGCATTACTTAGCCGTTTGGGACTCATTCTAATTTTATCGGTATTTTTCTGATTTATTTTGGAGATATTGTTGGGGTTTTAGTGGGTGCGGTGCTGCACAGGCAAGAGAGCGGACTAGCCCCACACTCCTCTATGTTCTCTCTCCGCAAAAAGAAAGGTAAATAGCCAACCT
>JAPZOX010001437.1:0-11875 GCA_037952655.1 Hymenoscyphus sp. LP001 | reverse complement strand
TCTTATATCTAGTTAAGAAATATAAATCTAAAAGTTTAATTATATCTTAATAATCTTAGAAAGTATAACCTAACTTAGACTAGTATCTAGGCTTAAGGTAGTTCTTAGCGTAGCTAGTAGTTGTTTCTTAGATAAGGCCTTTTTATGTTAGTATAGTATTATAATAATCAGCGTTTACTAGGAGTCTATTATATACTAATATCTTCTATTATTAGTAAGTAGGTAAGGTACTGTTATTTAAGGGTTTAATCTTTTCTATAATCTTGCTTTTAGTAGGTTAGAGAGGATTCGAGGTGTCTTTAGAGGCTGGGAAGGTAGTCTGCTGTTAAGAGAAGGTATTAGAGGTAGTAGTGTTCTTTAAGTAAAAAGGGTCTTATATAGTACTTAGAGGCGAAAGAGGCTCTAGATCGATTTAGAGTAGATTTATAGAAGTAAGTTAGAGTTCGCTTATTATCTTTTCTAACTATATAAACTGATTATTATTATCTTAAAGTTTTTCTTCTAAGCCTTATACTATATCTTATATCTTATCTATATTAGAAAAGTCTTAGTTATCTTTAGAGTTTCGAGTAGGTTACTTTTCTTTCTAAGACCTTTTGTTTTTAAACGTATAAGTACGGTTTATAGACCTTTTAGAGAAGGGTCTACTAGCTTCCTTAGTAGGTTGCTTAATACTCTTAAGTAGAGCTTTAGAATTCGATATATTATATATTAATTTAAAAAAGAGAGAGGGGTTAAGAGGTAGATATAAGAGCTTTCTAGGTAACTATATATTATCGACTGTCTATATCTTATATAGTAATCCCTATATAGAGAGGGTTATTAGAAGTCTTAGGAGTACTTAGCGTAGTCCACTTCTATTAACGTAGGAACCGCCTACGATTTTACTAGCTAACTGTTTAGATACTAAACCCCGGTGTTACTAGCTGTCTAGGTAGTCTCTAATTACCTAGCTATTTAAGGTTATCGATATACTAATTCGAATCTAGGCTAAATCGAATTCAAAGTAGATACGTCGGCGCGCTTAAGTAAGATATTATAACAGGCCGTTCTTAGTAGAGTCGAATTTAGTCTTTTAATATAATAATACGAAATAGATACTACTATAAAAGAGGTATATAGAAGTACGTTTAATAAAATAACATATCTAAATACTAGGCTCTAATACGAAGGAAAAGACTAAATTAGTCTTTTCTTAAGAGAGAGTAAGAGTATCTATATATAAGAGAGCTAGATAATAATAAAAGTCTATACTAATCCAGCTCTAATAATTCTAAAACTAAACCTATACTATAATCCTATTCTATAACTATCTATACTATACTATACTTAGTACGTATTCTTAGCTGTTCTAATAGCTTAGTAATTCTATTAATAGCTAGCTATTATATTCCTCTCTCTTAAAAAAGACTCGTTCTTAAGTCTTCGTATTATTAGTATAGTATTAGTAGGCAGTGTCTGTAGGCGGTAGTATTAGTAGTAGAAGGATTATTATATAGAATATAGTTTATTAAGTAAGGTATTTAACGAAAGATAAGATACGAGTTATAGCCGGCCTTGTTCGTAGATGTTACCTATATTAGGTATTTCCTACTAAAAGTAAAGCATTTACTAAAAGAGTATATAGTCTAACCTCTTAATTATTCTATATATTAGAGGGGATTTAGATAGGAGTTAGAGGTAGAAAAGTCGGAATTTAGAAGTCGATATTATAGAAGATAGTAATAACTTAGCTAAGAGGTTACTTATTAGTATACTTCTTTAATTTATAACTAATTTATATCTAATTTAAATTAGACTTCTAGAATCTAGCTAGAAGGTAAAAGAAAGTAAGGACTCCTTACTAAAGTAGGGAGTCAAAGGTAGAGTATTAGCTAGTTAAATATTATTACTAATAATTATCTAATACCTCGTTTTCCTACCGATTTAAGGTACTTTATAAGGACTTAGTTTTATCTTCTCTTTAAATAGTAGAAAAGGATTTACGTTTAAGTAGTAGAAGGTTTAGTATTATACTAGATAAGAATTAAAAAGTAGTCTTTTTAACTAAAGTAGTTATACTAACTTATCTAAGACTAGAAGATCTACTACTATTTCGACGAAGTTATAGTTCTAACGTCTCTTAAATATAATAGCTAAGTTTTATAGCTATAGTATAATCTTTTCCTATATATAGAAGAACTGTTCTAACTCTAGTATCTCTCTAAGTATAGCTATACTTAAAAAGCGACCTCTAAAGTTAGTAAACGTTTCTTTACCTTTAGTATTATCTATCTACAAAGCCTAAAAGGCGTTCTATATATCCTCTATCTCGTATCTAGTTAAGAAATATAAATCTAAAAGTTTAATTATATCTTAATAATCTTAGAAAGTATAACCTAACTTAGACTAGTATCTAGGCTTAAGGTAGTTCTTAGCGTAGCTAGTAGTTGTTTCTTAGATAAGGCCTTTTTATGTTAGTATAGTATTATAATAATCAGCGTTTACTAGGAGTCTATTATATACTAATATCTTCTATTATTAGTAGGTAGGTAAGGTACTATTATTTAAGAGTTTAATTCTTTTTATAATCTTACTTTTAGCAAGTTAGAGGGGATTCGAGGTGTCTTTAGAAGCTAGAAGAGTAGTCTGCCGTCGAGGGAAGGTATTAGAGGTAGTAGTGTCTCTTAAGTAAAAAGAGTCTTACGTAGTACTTAGAAGCGAAAGAGGCTCTAGATCGATTTAGAGTAGATTTATAGAAGTAAGTTAGAGTTCGCTTATTATCCTTTCTAACTATATAAACCGATTATTATTATTTTAAAGTTTTTCTTCTAAGCCTTATACTACGTCTTATATCTCGTCTATATTAGAAAAGTCTTAGTTATCTTTAGGGTTTTAAGTAGGTTACTTTTCTTTCTAGGACCTTTTATTTTTAGATATATAAGTATAGTTCGTAGACCTTTCGAAGAGGGGTCTACTAGCTTCCCTAGTAGGTTACTTAACGCTCTTAAGTAGAGCTTTAGAATTCGACATATTATATATCGATTCGAAAAAGAGAGAGGGGTTAAGAGATAGATATAGGAGCCTTCTAGGTAACTATATATCGTCGACTATCTATATCTTATATAGTAATCCCTATATAGAGAGAGTTATTAGAAGTCTTAGAAACACTTAGTATATTCTACTCCTATTAACGTAAGAACCGTTTATAATTTTACTAGCTAACTATTTAAATACTAAACCCTGGTATTACTAGCTGTCTAGGTAGTCTCTAATTACCTAGCTATTTAAGGTTATCGATATACTAATCCGAATCTAAGCTAAATCGAATTCGAAGTAAGTATACTAGCGTACTTAAGTAAGATATTATAACAGGCCGTCCTCGGCAGAGTCGAATTTAGTCTTTTAATATAATAGTATAAAACAGATACTACTATAAAAGAGGTATATAGAAGTGCGTTTGATAGAATGATATATCCGAATACTAGGCTCTAATATAAAGGAAAAGACTAAATTAGTCTTTTCTTAAGAGAGAGTAAGAGTATCTATATATAAGAGGGCTAGATAATAACAAAAGTCTATACTAATCTAGCTCTAATAATTCTAAAACTAAACCTATACTATAATCCTATTCTGTAACCATCTGTGCCGTACTATACTCGGCACGTATTCTTAGCTGTTCCGATAGCTCGGCAATTCTATTAATAGCTGGCTATTATAGTAAGCTAGACGTAGTCTAGAATAGAGATAAGTTCGCTCTAGTTATTCTAGTAGTAACTAATAAAAGACTATAAGCGTTAATTAATCTATTAGTTTTAAAAGTAGAAAGTAGTAGATAGCTTAAGCTTTATACTAAGGATTCCGTAGAATTCGAACTAGAAAGAAGAGACGAACTATAGTCTATAGTCTAAAACAATGCTTTATAAATAGCCGTAGATTCGATATATCTATATAATATATATTTAAGCTAACGTGTTTCACAAGCGAGCTAGCTATATAAGCGAGCTAGCTACCTTTTAAACTTTATAATAATTATTAACTTCTAGTTATATTATCTCTACTAAACAACGTCTAAATATCTTCTAACGAAAACAAGATTAACTTAGCTATTTAAGTACTCGAAAACGACGTGTTAATTACCTAACGAAGTACTATAAAGGCTTATAATATCTCTCGATCTACTATTTTAAGTTAATACGCTAGAATCTAACTAAGACACGATTATAAGCCTAATTCGAAGAAACTTACGAAGCTAGAGAAGAAGGTAATAATTAGATATATATTAGAGTAGGATTTAAGAGAGTTTTCACCTATAAAGGATATAGTATAAGATATAGCTAATAACTTACTAAAGAAGCGCGATAGATAGCCTATAGATAAGAACTAGCTAGATAACTTTATTTAGTATATACCTAAGCTAAAAACTTAATAGAGTCGTTCTTATAATTATTAGTAAGCTTTAACTAAAGATCCGTAGATTATTAGTCTATAGTTTATACTTATATAGTTATTTAAAGATAAATATAGTATTATAAATAAGGATATATATAATTTTAATAAGACTAGTTTTATAATACTATTTATAAACATCGCTATTATTCTCTATAATATGTCTTCGTTCTTTAGAGGTTAAAGCCTCTGTTTTTTATATATAATTAGTCTATAATTCTATAGTATCGAATGTTTCTAAGAATAATCTTACTATTTAACCTCTTCCTAGATCCTCGTTATATATTATACTATTAAATTCGCTTTCTAAAACGACAGTTTTAGCTAAGATAAACGAGAATATATCTATACTTCGAATATTTAAGCGATTTAGTCTTAGATATATAAACTCTTACTAGAGTATATTTAATATTATAAAAAATAGGTTATTAGATCTATTCTTTATTCTATTTTAAATAGATATAATCTATTCTATTTAGGATAATAAGAACGTATATCTATACTAAAGATATAAATTTGTTTTTAAAAGTATTATCTATAATTACTAAAGTAATAGTAAATATAATAGAGTAGTAAATAGAGTCTCTATTATTATAAAATATATACTTCTTTCTATATAAAATTAGTTAATCTAGTAAGTAATAAAGATAGAGAAGAAATATAGAGTAATAGTAGTACTTATAGCTTTTTCTTTCTATTAGATCTCTTTATATACTAAAGGTTAAGAACGAGTCTTAAAGCTAGGCGCTCTCTCTTTATAATAGAAGAGAAGACTTAAAATTCGATATCTTTATATAAGAGTAGTTCTTTCTTAACTAAAGTAGCAGGTCTTATAGACGTAAAGCTGGTATAAAGATTAATAGAAGACGTCTATACTTAGAGCCGTTTATAGAGAAAGACTACTTAATCGCAGACCTAATAGCTGTTTTAAAGAACGTATATATCCTCTATATAAAGCATAGCCTTCTTATTTTCTAAGTTATTAAGACTAAGCTAAGGAATCTACTATCGAAGTATTAGTACTATTATAGTTTTAATTAAGAGGAGTAATTAATATTATAGATATTATAAAGAATATCTTTATCTATATACTGTCTAGTAGTTTGTTAGTAAATTATACTAAGTATATACTAGGCTATAAATATACTCGATTGCTTTTTAATACGTGAATTTTTCTTTTACTAAAAGAGGTAGGTCTTAAAGTCGCTTCTATTAGTAGCTTTAAGAGCTACTACTAGGTCTCTCTTCTTAATCCTCTTATAATATCTAAAGTATATATATTAGTAAGTAATTAATTATTATTAAAGATAGAGTAACTTATATTTTCTATTTCTACTCCTCTACTTCTATTATTAACCTAGTAGTTTTATAAGGGTTTACTAAAGTTAGGCCTATAGCTTTAAACTCGACGTTCTTCTTTTGATAATACTTAGCTTTTGAACAAAGATTCCTTGTAGAATTATTATCAGAGTTAGAGTTAGAGTCAGAGTTAGAGTTAGAGTCGGAATCAGAATCCGAGCTAACTCGCTGTTATTAGAAGTAGGTGATTTTGGCAATTTTTCAATCGCTATTTTATTAACCTCTAGAGGTTTATTACTAGGCGAATACCGTGAAGGAGTCTTTGCAAAGCCATGGTTTAGAGCTTGACACTAGGTATGTCGCCGAGGAAATCGTACTATATTTCTCTAATAAATAGTTTAATATAGAGATTTGTAATTTGTAATATAAAGGATACCTGAGGAATAGGAAGTGATAAAGACAGCGTAAGATCTACTAGATTATTAAGGGCTCTAACGGTTTTTAAAGCTTAACGTAATAAGTAATCGTTTCTTTTTAATACTATTATATATTACTAATAATACTTTATACTCTTTACAGGTTCAAGAGTAGAAAAGTAATACGTAAGAAACTAGCGACACCTCTTATAGTATCGAGTCAGGTGATACGAAAGATAACTGATCTTATATATACTTGTTAATCGAGTAGAATATAATAATTGAGAATAGAGAGAGTAGAGAGATAGGACAGAAGATAGAGAGAGTAAAGAGAAAATTAAACTGTAGACAACGGCGAAGCTATTAATTGAAATATATTTTCTAGAGTAGCCAGCTGTAGACACTTTCGTTAGAAGGACTCTTAATTTTCAGATGCTAGTTATAAATAGTATTCAAAACCCTGGGATCAGTCAACTTTTGTAGGTCGTAAGAATAATGTTCGTCTAAACTGTAGCTTTAAAGCAGCGCGTCGCTAGAGTCCTGAACCCTGAGGGTAAGGAGGCGAAGCGAGTGAGAAGAGTGTGTAAAACAGCGGTCGCTCTACCCCTGAAACGGGGGACAGATCACTAACATGTCACTACTATTAATAATATTCTTATATACTCTAATAATAAGCTCGAACACGTCGAACACGTCTATAAGGTCTTAGAACAGCTCTATAAAGCTAGACTATAAGTAGATATTAAGAAGACAGAGTTCTATATTACTTATATAAAGTACCTTAGTTTTATTATCTCTATAGACAGAATCGAGGTCGACTCTAAGAAGATCTTAGTAATCGTTTCCTAGAAATACCCTAGTACTATTAAGAGTATCTAGTCCTTTCTAGGCTTTTATAACTTCTACTAATATTTTATTCAAGATTATAAACAGATTACTCGTCTACTAAACTACCTTATAAGTAAGAAAGTGCTATTTAATTTCGACTTAGACTATAAGAAAGCTTTTAATATATTAAAAGAAGCCTTAGTTACTATATCTCTCTTATACTACTTCGTAGCCGATTTAGAGACTATAGTCGAGACTAACGCTTCTAACAGAGTAGTTATAGCTATAATATTATAATATATATCTAAAACCGAACTATAGAGACTTATAAAGTACTTCTCAAAGATAATAAACTCTGCTAAGCTAAATTACTAAATCTATAATAAGGAGATATTAGCTATTATCCGCTCTTTTATATAATAGTAAGCAGATCTTACTTAAACTAGCTTCTAGATCAAAGTCTTTACTAATTACAAGGCTTTAGAGTACTTTATAACCTCTAAACCCTTGAACTAGTAGTAAGCGAGATAGGCAGAGTTTCTATTAGAGTTCTACTTTATAATTACGTTTTAAGCTAGTAAGTAGAACGAAAAGACAGATACGCTAATATACTAAGAGTAAGACGTTAGCTTATAAAACGACCTAAAAGCGTTTATAAGATAATAAACCCTGCTTACGTCTAATTAGTTAGATCTACGTATTACTACTCGATTAGAACCTGCTATAATACTAGCTCTAGTTATCTTAGAACTCTTGCTTAACCTTATTAACTAGTTACTTACTACTAACTATAACTCTCTAGACTTAGAAGAAGACTAGACAAAAGCTACTTACGAAGACTAGAACTAGATAATAGAGAACGGATTACTTCTTTAGTAAAAGAGACTCGTAGTTCTAGATTAAGGAACCTTATAGACAGACCTAATCTATAAGGCTTATAAACGTCTGTAGAAACCTATATTAGTAACTACGGAGACTGTCGACGTGTTATAGTACTTTGTAACTATAAACCTAGCTTCTTATATCTATTACTAGTCTTAGAGCGTCTCTAGTAATATATTACTATAGACTATAAGTCTTTCTCTACTAATAAACAAGGTTATTATAACAGTCCTAGTTATATTCCGTGCTTTCCCGAAGATTCTTCCGAGAACTCGCTTAGCGTAGTTAAATAGAGCGAGAGCGACTATACTCTCCGCTCTCTTCTTACCTTAGTATTCGCGTTAATACTACGAATAGACTACTTCTCTACTCTACTTCTATACAGCTGTTATAGTTATAATACCTTATAGGTAGTTATAGATCGTCTAACTAAGTAATCAGTCTTAATCCTCTGTCTAAAGACAGTTATAATATAAGATATAACGTGTTTTATAAGCGAGCTGGCTATATAAGCGAGCTAGCTACTTTTCTAAATAACTTATTTTTAAATATAAATTACTTAATACTAGAATAAGCTATTATATTATATAAGATACTATAAGATTATTTAGAGTTATTACTATCTTTAGTATCTACTATTTCTACTTAATAAGTATAAGAATTATATCTAATTTTACTATAACGTTTATAGTACCTCTCTATCTAAACCTTCTTTTTTATCTCTCTACTACTCTCTTAATTACTATCTTCTATAGAAGTAATTAAACTAATTACCTCCTCTACTATTAATATCTCTTAACTTTAAATATATTTCCTTTTATAACTCTTATACTTAGTTATAGCCTTAGTTACCTTACGAAGATCTATAATTTCTTTCTATATTAATACTATATTATATATTATCTTAGTAGAGCCTTTTTCTAGCTAATTAAGAGACTTAATAATAGAACTAGGTAATAAGTCTTAGTATCTTTAAATCTGGTCTTAAATAAGTATAAATTAAGCCTCTATCTTATATACGTTACTTAGTATTCTAGACTTCTATAGAGTGTCTTCTAGTATAACTAGGGTTAGTATACGAAGCTTTAAATCAAGCTTTAATAATATAACTTCTAGGTTATATAAGACTAGTCTAGCGCTTCGAAAACTCGCGTAGATATTATCCTTTATAAAAGCTTTATAAAAAGCTACTTTAAAAGCTTAAAAGAAGGTTTCTTTAGTAATATAGTTAATATAATTATATACTAAGCTAGAGATCTTATTTCTATATACTCGCTTTAATAGCGAAAAACAGCTAATATTAAGCGGCTATAATAAATATAAAGAATATAGAGGTATATAAAGAGTAATAATATTAAAGTCTTTATAAAGTTGTTAGAATTTAAGCGAGTTATAGCTTTTATAACTATTAATAATTAGTAGTCTATATTCTCTAATACTTTATACTTTTATATACTTATTAAAATGCTTTAACTATATAACCTTAAGCTTATTATTTATCTAGCTATTAGTATTAATATTAATAACCTAGTTATATAGTATATCTATGTTCTTATACTAAGAAGATATAAGCACCTTACTTATAAAGATAATAAATAGTAGGATTACCTAACCTATTATATAAACTACTTAAATAACTATAACTTATTTATAATTACTTAACTAGACTTTTTTATATCTCTTATATATCTCTAAACTTATAATAATAAGCTAAGATAATATAATACCTATTATATACTATCGTTTATTAATACTAACTACTAAGTAATCTTTATAAGTAAACCCTAGTAGAAGGACCTTATATAACGCGTTAGCTGTCTTAAACGTTGTAAGAGAGCTCTAATTAAGTTAAATAATATATAAAAGAATAAGATTTTAAATAATCTAAAAATTCTTAAGTAGAAGTAATTCTATAATAGATACTCTAATAAGATAAAGAAACTTAGTTACTCTACTATTAAGATAGCTTAGAGTATAGTATAGTTTAAGTAATACTAAAAAGCCTAATATAAGATTAACTATAAGAAAGACAAGTTAAAAGATAAGTTACTTAATAGTAGTATTAATAAGTTCTATAAAACTATTTATTTTAAGAAGATAGATTAGTAGATATAGGATATTCTTCTAGATACTAAGATACTTACTCTATAAACTATTAAGTATTAGTTAGAGAAGCGAGTAATAGCTATTAGACTAATCTTTTAGCTAATTAATAATCTATATAGAGATAAAGTATTTAATATATAAGTTTAACTAGTTAATATTCTTATAAAGCTCTATTATTTATAAGAAACTCCTTATAAATTTAAATTAGTAAACTTAAAGAAGCCTTTTATTACCCGCTATTATCTATATATTAATAATAATACGAAAATACTTTATAGAATAAACTAGAAGAGAATTAGAATACCTAGACATTAGTAGATAAGGATTTATACTTAGACTCTCTATTATAATATCCTTTCTATAAATTTAATCTATTTTCTTATAAAGATAGTTTAGCTAGACACGTTAAAACTTAGTATCTTAAGAGATATATAGTAGCTAATAGCTTTTCTTATTCTTATAAAAGCTGCTTAGCTTACTTAGATAGTACTCTACACTTTATAAGTTATATAGTACGATAATATAATCTATATCTCTAACTCTTTATTCTTAACTACTATTCCCTTTTATAATAATCTATAAATTTTGTCTAGAGATATATTAAACTATAGAATCTACTTATTTCTTTATTTATTCTACTTCTATATTAGAATACTATGTTATTATTTTACCTCTTTTCCTAGATATATACTTTTTATAATAGCTTTTCTTATAAGTAATTAATTCTATATAATCTACTTTACTCTATTACTTAGAATTATAATAAAATACCTAATATATTTCCTAGGTAAGCCGAGGATCTCCTTAGAGTTAGCTTTTAAGGTTTACTCTCTTAATTAGATTAGTTTTAATAACCTCTAGTTTTATTATTATAGTATCTTATTCTATCTATTTATAGTATAAGCTACTATAATCTCGATTAATTATTATATTATAAACCTCTCTAAAGATCTAGTAAAAGTATTAAAATATAGTGCTTTTAGTAAGTTATACTTAGAAGTTAGAAATAAGAAAGATAGATAATCTTATAGAAGTATTCTATATAGGTCTTACTATTTTCCTAAGTCTAGTATAGTCTTAGAGTTCTAGTTAGAGTATATAGCTAATATATATAACGTGGTTTATTAGAACCTAGCGTATATCAGGACCTGGCGTACTTTTCCTATCTTCCTTACTTTATTATTTTAATACACGTTATCTTAACAACTACTAATGGAAATTCAAACTTAAGAAGCTCGAATCATCTTAGCTATCGAGGCTATCCGATCATCTAAAAAGCTTAGTCGTCGGGCTGCTATAAAAATCTACAAAGTCTCTGAAACTAGCCTTCGCTGTAGAATAAACGGCTAACTTCCCCTTCTAGAACGACGGCTAGCAAATATCAAATTAACTTAACTCGAGGAGAAAGTGATTCTTTAGAACATACTTGACTTGGATTCTAGAGGGTTTGTACCCCGGCTAGCTAGTGTAGAAGATATAGTAAATTATATCCTCGAATCGCGGGGAGGGAAACGCGTTAGTAAGCTTTAGACACATCGATTTATATAACAACAACTAGGGTTAAAGACGCGTTTTAATCGTGTTTACGACTTCTAAAGAGCTTTATACGAAGATCCTAACCTAATTAGCGCGTAGTTCCGACTTATATAAAATATAAGAGCGAAATACGACGTTTTAGATTACGATTTCTATAACTTCGACGAAACAGGCTTTATAATAGATATGATTTACGCTACAATAGTTGTTATACGTGTAGATCGACGTAGCAGAGGTAAGGCAGTTTAGCTAGGCAATCGGGAATAGGCTATAGTAATTACTTATATTAATAGCGAGGGTTAAGATGTCTCTCTATTTTTGGTTATCTAAGAGAAGAATTATCTTACGAATTAGTATATAGACGGCGGCCTCCTATATAA
>JAPZOX010001436.1:0-11934 GCA_037952655.1 Hymenoscyphus sp. LP001 | reverse complement strand
TACTAACCTTCGAGACTTAGTCATCTTTGTTTAGTTCGTTTGAGTTTCGTTATAAGAACCACCTTTTAAATTAGTATATAGACGGCGGCCTTCTACTCGACTAGGTTATTAAACCGATAAGTAATAAATAGACAAATAATAAGACAGGTCTAGAATAGCTAAAACACTTTAATAAATATACTACTACTCGTATAAAGGGTCTATATCGAATACTAGTATTAGATAGGTATAAGAGTTACGAATCGGCCGAGTTCTAAGAGTATTATAAGGTATATAATATTATAACTCTTAGACTACCTTCTTATTTGTCCTATCTAACCTAGCTACTTAATATTAGGTGCTTTAGTATATTAAAGTAGGCGTATAGTCAACAGACTAAGACGTTTATTAAAGCCTATATTAACTATATTATAAAGGTAGAGTTCTTTCTAGCCTTTATAGTAGTATATAAGAAATCTATAATAGCCTAAAACGCTTAGGCTGGATTCCGTAGAGCTGGCTTAGTACTCTTTAACCTATAAGTAGTACTTTTAAAGCTTAATATAAAGTTACGAACTCTAACTCCTTCTAGACTCTCTACTACTAACACTAATCCTTAGGTCTCCTAGACCTCTTCTAACCTAACTAAAGCTCTTTTATAAATAACACTTATTCGAAATCGAATTACCCGTTATTAAGGGAGCTTGCTAACTCTAATCTTCGAGATAGTTGCTATATTAGCTAAGGGTACAGAGCGAATAGCTTATAAGATAACCCTTCTGTCTACTAAGGTACACACTCTTCGAGCAGCTAACGAAGCCTTAAGCAAACGCCGTAGGGCTAAAAAGGCTCGTGTCTGTCAAGGGGGTGCACTTATAGTAGAGGATGCACAGGACATTATAGCCTAGAAGGATATAGATGAGCAGATACGACGCGACGTATGTACAGCAGGGGGTAGTTGTAAGAAGGGTTAACCGTCTAGGCGACACTGTGGAATCTGTGGAAAAGCTGGTCACAACGTACGAACTTGTTAAGAGGCTGTAGATATATCTAGTTCCTCTGATTCCGAGTAGTTTTAGTTAATTTAATATATTATAGTTGATTTATTAATATTCTAAGTTTAATGCCAAGGAAAACTGATCCGGTTCCTGATATGATCCGGGTCCTGATAAACCACGTTATTTAAGATTTAATAAGACAAGGGAATAAAATGAATATAAGAATTTAACAGTTCGTTGTGTACCTACTTGCTGGGATGATAAAAGAAGTAACAGCCTAGGTCTCCTTCATTTGGAAGTTTTACGAGGCGGCGTTCATATGAAATGTGATATGAAATTTCAAATATTTGAGCGGATCTTACTGCAACTTTGATTTTTGAGGAATTGGAAAACATCACGTGATGCGTGTAGTTCTAATAAAAGCCATTATGCAAATCGTCTACTTCCAGGGTAAACTTTATCCTACAATTGCTTTCTAATTTAATATATACCTACAAAGTTCTACAGTCTCAAAGTCTCGATACAAGTAGAAACTTACACGTGACCTCGATGCTGGAATGTGAAATGCGAGGTGAAGAGGGCATTTAATCATTGGATAAGTGGAGTTCTAATAAATTGGAGAAAGGGGGTTCGGAAGATACGAGAATAATTAGTGTTTTATTTGTATTTTTATGGTCATGAAATCGTAAACGCTGTAATTCCTCTTTGCTATTTATGCGATATTGGGACTTCATGGGTAACAAGGGGGAGGCGGTTTTTAGTAAGGGCCATGATTATTGATCTTCTAGCTCTAGCCTCTTATATCGTTTTAAATGAATTTGAAAAAAATGGAACTATTATTTGAGAGGTCAGGTCAATTGAGTTTTTCTTTTCCAATTTCCTTAGACTTTTAGTTTCGATGTTCAGCATATGCTGTACTAGGATCGACCTCCTCATTGCTACATGAGGAAAGAGTTTAGCAATTAGGAACTTGTTACGGTGATCAATGAAGGTATTGGTAAGGCTTAATCTCAACTCTTGCATGTACGCGGCCGTAGGCATCGATCGAGGCGCAGTCGTGCAAGTCGCCGTACAAGTCTCGAAATTTCTTGTCAAGGCAGTGTATAAGACGTAGTCCTTGGTGTCAGCCCTGCAATTTTCCGTTGGTTCCCAGGTCTAAGCGAGTAATCCTTCGTGTAAGTGGGTACGCATCCATGGATCGTTTTTGAGGCACACGGACCAGTCTACCTTACGATATACGAAGGTGTGGATGAGAGTTCGCAACTCGGTTTAGGGCTTGAGATTTTAATTTTCTTTCGCTGATGAAGGATGATTCTTCATCAGGCGAGTTTGGTTTGATAGTTGGGAAGGGTTGCTTTCGTAAGACAAGTGGTGGCCGGGACTGTGCGAGGTACGTAAGTTGGGAAGAGACGTACACGACTCTACCTACCCGAAGATGGTATAAGTACTTGGGGGGGTTTTCTGGATAGATTTCTTTCTTATCTTTTTGATCACTTCGCTTTGTATCTTAATTCTCCCCCCTAAAATCTTCTCTGACTCTCGGTTAATAATTTTGAGCATGCAACCTATTAATTTTATTTCGGCGTTTGGGTTACTGACAGCCGCAACTGCAAGCCCAATCATTGGAAGTCGTGATACAAACTCGACTGTACCGGAGAGCGTACCTGTGGATACCTTCTCCAAGGTGGTTACTCTCGCTGCCCACAAAAGAAAAAGCTAATTCTCTTTTAGATCACCTCTTCGACAGATCTAATTTGGCAGCCATGTCTCTCAACCTTCTTTTGTGCTGTTCTTGATGTAAGTCAGCCGTAGCGCGGACTCCGCACCCAAGCTAATGTTTTAGGTTCCCTTGGACTACCAAAAACCCAACGGTACCAGAGCCCGTGTACCTCTAATAAAATATCCAGCAACACAACAACCATCCCAAGGCATGGTCCTCACAAATCCCGGTGGTCCAGGCGGATCAGGAATCGAGTACGTGTTCGAAGCGGGCAGCCGTTTGGCCTCCATCGTGGGCACGCAATTCGATATTGTCAGTTGGGAGCCACGCGGACTTGGATTTTCGGAACCAGTCACGAATTGTAGTTCCATTACCCGTATTCCCGGGATTCAAAAACGTGCTGCTATTCCTGGACAAAGCCTTCCCACTGAGTTTTATGACGAGGTTGTGGAAGCTGCGAAGGAATTTGGTGCTGCGTGTCAGCTTGCTACAGGTGGTCCAGACGATGCGGGTCCTCATATGAATACTATTGTTGTTGTCGAGGATCTTCTTGGCATTCTGGATGCCTTTTCGAAAAGCGAGGATGGGGAAAAAGTCCAGAATCCTGAACTGTTGAATTATTGGGGGTTCAGCTATGGTACTGTGATCGGACAAATGTTTGCTTCGATGTTTCCAGACAGGATTGGTCGTGTGGTTTTAGATGGTGTTGTGGATCCAGACGACTGGATGGCTGGGGACGTCTTGAAAGAGGTTACGTTGACTGACGAGGTTTTCATGACATTTTTTGTTTACTGCAACATCGCGGGACCGGCCATTTGCCCTTACTATACCGGAAACACCTCATACGACATCTTCACCCGTTTCGAGAAAACCGTTCAATGTTTCGATATTGAAAAAGCTATTGAACAAAAATGGGCGAACGCCTCAGCAGTTTCCCTTGGATTGGAAGGCCTGAAGTTCTTCTCGAGAGTGCTTCTTTACACACCGAATACACAATTTTCCCAACTTGCGGAATTACTTGTCATCTACGAAAATATTTCTCAGAATATCTCTATGGAAGCCATCCAACAAGTGGAGGCACAGATCGGCCAAAATATCACACTCGTTACAAGCATCAGCCCGGAAACACTTCGTGCAGTCACTTGTACGGAATCAAGAAATCCAGTTTTCAATCATACTCTGCTAGATTTGGAATCGAATATTAGGGCTCTTCAGGGACAGAGTTTCATAGGTGGGGATTTTATTGCTGCGTTGAGAGTGAGCTGTATAGGGTGGTCGATAGAGGCTACCGAGAACTTCCAAGGTATGACTGCTATGTTCTCGAGTCCTATTCGGTTGCTTTTAAAATTGGTTCTAACATTAACTAGGAAAGTTTGGTGGCTGCACCAAGAATCCCCTCTTGTTCGTCAGTAACACACTCGATCCTATTACTCCAATCCAGAAGTAAGATTCTTCCACCTTCCGCTCATTATCATACAACTAACAAAACACAGTGGTGAAAGAAGTGCGTCACTCTTCGACAAAGCAGAGCATCTCACGATTGAGGGACTAGGCGTAAGTTCTTTTCTCGTCTACGATTTATCGAAGCTAACTCATGGACACAGCACACTTCGCAAGCAAGTTCAAATAAATGCGCGTTCCAGAAACTCGCCAGCTTTTTCCAGAATGGAACTTTACCTGGGAATGCCAACCACTGTTCCTTCGAGATTGAGCCTTTTGGACTTCCAGCTACTAATGGTACATTGATTGCAAAGAGAAACAATGTTGAGTGGGACGCTATGGTAAAGGGGATGGAGGGGTTGAGGAACTGAATAATTTGATTCTGTTTTGTAAGGTTGTATAGATAATGGGCAACCTATTGCTAGAATTTAGTTTCAGTTGTTGAGCATATAGATAAGGAAATGCCACTGTTGATATAGGATGTATTGATTTGAATCCGTATCACATGATTATTGATCAGCACCTATCAGCACGCGAAACCCCCAAAAAGCACGTCATACTCACATACTACAATACCTATCACCCCCACTCATCTCAGCCTGAGTCTTAACATTCAACTTCATTTTATATATTTAAAATTATGTTTGATCTGAAAGTCATTATGCCAAGTGCACAGCCATCAAAGCTTCGTATTGCGATCATCGGTGGTGGACCTGGTGGCCTGGGAAGTGCTATCGCACTTTCGTCTCTACCGGATGTCGAAGTAACACTTTATGAGCAGGCGAAGGAGTTGCGAGAGATTGGGGCTGGAATCAGAATAGGATTCAATTGTTGGAAGGTTCTCGGATTATTGGGAGCAGATAAGGGTGTGAAAGGTCATTTGAAAACAAGTGTTTTGCATCGGTTGGTCATCATTTCATATCAATCTAATATCCAATAAACCGCCATACTGACAATTGAACAGAAATGGTCTTACAGGAGAAGTTGTTAAAGTCTCTCCACCTTCAGCCCATCCACCTCAATACCACCCACAACGAGTACGAAGAACTCGTCTCCAATCATCGCTTATCTCCCAAGTCCCAGAGGGTACCATCAAACTCAATCAACGGCTTTCCGCAATGGAAGACCTTGGATCAGATGGCATTCGCTTAACCTTCGAAGATAATACAGTTGTAACAGTAGACCTAGTCATTGGTGCCGACGGCATTCGCTCGGTTCGCTCGTCCCTTCCCCCCTTTTTCAAATACGGCTTAACCGAATTTTAGGTCGTAAGACAACATGTCTTTCCCACACATGCAATCCAATTCACTGGAACCACAATATTCCGCGTTCTGATTCCTGTCTCTTCAATTTCCCACATTCCTGGTCTCCTTCGCGAGACGCAATGGTGGCATGGCCCCACCGGTCACTTCTACGGTTCTCTCGTCGATGATCCAACCGAGTCAAGTGAAGAAGAACAAAAATTCGAGATCGCAGCTAGGAAAGTGGTTGACCCAGCCACTGATTTAGCTAAGAAATTCAGCTGGGGAGTCCCAGCTACCAAAGCGAGGGTGGAGAGTTTCTTCACGGTACCCTCCTCCACCTCCCCTTTCCTATTTGGATAGGTACTGATGGAAAAACAGAATTACGACCCAAGAATCAGAGAAGCACTTTCCCTTGTCCCGGAAGGTCAATGGC
Organism: Hymenoscyphus sp. LP001; assembly: GCA_037952655.1. Classification (NCBI taxonomy): domain Eukaryota; kingdom Fungi; phylum Ascomycota; class Leotiomycetes; order Helotiales; family Helotiaceae; genus Hymenoscyphus; species Hymenoscyphus sp. LP001. Next base: position 6,120 of record JAPZOX010001436.1, on the reverse strand, counting down.
GAGAATTCTCGGCTTTCGCAGGTCCTCGTCTCGATAAACTCACAGCTTGGAATGGAAAAGTCGTCTTAATTGGCGATGCAAGTCACCCCCTTTCTGGAGCTTTTGGATCTGGTGCTGCGTTTGCTTTGGAAGATGGCTGGATTCTAGCTCGTGCCATCGAATTCTCACGCAAGAATGGAGGATCGGCTGCGGATATATTTGACAGCATCCGAAGCCCTTATTATGCGCGAATGTAAGTTAATAAACGCTGAATGTCTCGGGGGTTTGAAGCTAATAAGTTGGTTGAATAGGTATACTCACCTTGATACTCAGAAGAACAAGATACAGGAGGCGAAGAAGGCTGCTCCTGATCAGAGTTTTGCTGCTAGTTTGCAGGAAAGGATCAATGCCTTTGGTGGAGAGGATAAATTAAATTGGATTTATGGTAATGATATTGAGCATGTCTGGAGAGAATTTGTCGAAGGCCAAGAGGGGAAATAGACGGAAGGAGGGTATGAAACAATGTGCTAGATTGCGTATAGAATTATAATTGTGCGAGACTAAACATAAACAACTTTTGCGGAGGTCACGTCTTGGAACTTCCAACTTCTCAAGAAATGGTATGGATGGTAGCCATGTACTGTATTTTGATATTTACATCTATTTATCCAAAATTCAATGCGCGAAAAGTAGAGTAGAGACTACAGGGAGGTTCACTGCAATTCCTTGTAAGTTGCCTGACATTTTTGCACTCCATAAGAGAGACGGACTTTCCTCTGGGTACATCTGCCTTTTGCAACTAATGTGCGAAAATAGAACAACTACATTTATTCTCCAAGAATATTTAAAACAATCTAGGATTTCAGTTGCAATTCTTCCAGACTTTCTCGGGGAATGAATGTGATTGTCCCACGGGAGGGGTGGACGCAGAGCAAAGCCCAGGATTCTTACACCCTGTGCAGAAAGGTATACTTCATGTGACACAATAATCGGAAAAATATAGCTAAAATGTTGGCAGATTTCTAGTAGACTTATCAATAGTCATACCAGTTCATGGAGATTTTAACTGCAACGTTGTTGTGTGGTGCTTAAAGATTGTGAGAGAAAAAATCGCACGATTTGAACTTTTTTGCCTCCCTAGTGTCTGTGCCCTGAAGCTATAGGGGTAAGCGAGCCTAAAGAAATACATCCGAGCCCTGAATTACAGCGTACAAACCTAACAACCCCATTTTTGGTGAGGGGTTGGAAAACTCTTGGCGAAATCCCCGATGATCCGCCACCCGCAACCGCGGGGTAAATGGGTAAATAGGAATTTATGGGGACATTAAAGAAGCTGTGTAACAAGTTTTTAATTTAAGAGAAGTTTCTCCCCTCTTTCTTCTTAACAAAGTTCCCAATAACTTTGTACTATTCAATTGTCAAACTATTTCTTTCCAACCATGCCACTAGTCCGTAATCCGATTCTCCCAGGGTTCAACCCGGATCCTTCGATTCTACGGGTTGGCAATGATTAGTATGTTAAGAAACTCTGCCGGATGAATATCATGTTTATGTTTGACCAGTTTTATTGCCACATCAACCTTTGAGTGGTTTCCCGGTGTTCAAATCCATCATTCCACGGACCTCGCAAACTGGGAACTCATTGTCAGACCACTCACCCGGAAATCTCAATTAGATATGAGAGGAGATCCAGACAGTTGCGGAGTCTGGGCACCTTGTCTTACACACGATGGGGAGAAGTTCTGGTTGGTATACACGGATGTAAAACGAAAAGATGGATCTTTCAAAGACACGCATAATTATATCGTCACTGCACCATCAATCGAAGGTCCCTGGTCTGATGCAGTATACGTGAACTCTTCTGGTTTCGATCCCTCACTTTTCCATGACGATGATGGTCGGAAATGGTTCATTAATATGCATCAAGATCACCGTCGACGTCCGAAAAGCTTTGCGGGTATTGTACTGCAGGAATGGGATCATGTTTTTGGGAAACTCATTGGGCCAAGAAAGAATATATTTCTGGGAACGGAGTTGGATCTTGTTGAGGGCCCGCATCTTTATAAGAGGAACGGGTGGTATTATCTCTTGACTGCGGAAGGGGGAACTGCTTATGAGCATGCTTGTACACTTGCTCGCTCTCGGGATATTTGGGGTCCATATGAGTTACACCCTCAGAAATATATACTCACTTCGAAGGATGCACCTTTTGCTGCACTTCAACGAGCTGGTCATGGGGGTAAGTCAAATTTCCATATTTTTTGTTATCATCTAACAAATTTCTGGAATATAATTGCTAACCTCGCCTTGCAGATATCGTGGACACCCCCGAAGGCAAGACCTACTTGGTCCATTTATCCGGTCGTCCTATGACCCAAGAGCGGCGATGCGTTTTAGGCAGAGAAACTGCCATCCAAGAAGCATACTGGGGTAAGTGAAATACCCAGTTCATGATTGCATCCAATTTCGTCACACTTCTTTGTAAGCGTTCTCAAAAAGAGTTGCAGACTGACAATGTACAGGAGATGACGAGTGGTTATATGTGAAAAATGGACCAGTTCCCTCGCTTAAAGTCGAAGTACCCGGAGAACGAGACGACAGCAAATATTGGGCAGAGCAGCGATACACATTCGAAGATAAGCTACATCAAGACTTCCAATGGCTCCGCACCCCAGAACCGGAACGCATATTCAAAATCGAGAGTGGAAAGCTCACTTTAATCGGTCGGGAGGCAATCGGATCCTGGTTTGAGCAATCCTTGGTGGCAAGAAGACAGACACATTTCTCATATGACGCTGAGACGACAGTGGAATTTTCTCCTACGGATGAAAGACAATTCGCCGGACTCACAGCCTATTACTGTCGATATAACTTCTTCTACCTCACGGTCACAGCCCACTCAGACGGAAAACGAGAACTTCTTATCCAAAGCTCGGAAGCTTCTTGGCCTGATGGTCGACTCCGAACCCCCTTTGTTGATCCAGTACCAATTCCCAATGAAGGGAAAGTGAAACTCGCCCTTTCTATCAGGGGCCGTGACTTGCAATTCTTCTACGCTCTGGAAGGGGAAAAGCTCAAAAATATTGGACCTGTTTTCGATGCTACTGTTCTTTCGGATGAGTGTGGTGGACACCAAGCACATGGGAGCTTTACGGGTGCATTTGTTGGTATGGCTTGTTCAGATGTGAACGGATCGGTGCTACCCGCAAAGTTTGATTATTTCGTCTACCGACCTGTTGAACATGAGAGCGATAGATATGAGATCTAAAAAGTATCTAATCAGCTGCACAATGAAATGACTTTAAGTTGCTGTTGGATCTCTGTGGATTGCTAAGGAGCAATGCTGGGCGTGTGATTTTTGTCTATAGAAAGGTGTTCAGCATCATGAATTTCGTTTTGACTCATGGAGGCTAAATGTGAGCATTGTTTGCAAAAAAGAATTCTACCTGAAAATAAAGTAACTCATTTCTTCCTCTTGATTAGTGGGCCATTTCTCGCCATTCATAAATCCATGAACATAAGCGGGAGACACCAATTTCCAAGTCCCATCTCCTCTGCTTCTTACTATCATCGGACATTTCAACCCCATTATAAGCATAACTCTGTATTCAGCACGCACCTCACCCGTGCAAATTCCCAGATACCCGTTTTGTGTTGTAAACATTGATGCGTCCGTGGACATTTGTTGGAGCCAATAATTCAGTTATGGACATCTGATGAATGGTACATGGCAATTATAACTCGCCACTCTGGTGTTGCAATTATCGGAAGAGGATCAAATTCACCTTTGAACCACATTGCCCATGTGCTCGGGTCTTCAACAGCAAAATCCACCACCTCCTCAACTACATAGACCACCTCTTGGCCATGGGGGTGATCGTATGCAATCAATAAATGGTACCAGGTACTGAACTCACGAATATCTTCTTCCGAAACGACCCCATCACTATTTTGCAAAATTGTTCGGGGGAAAACTTCCAAGAATGACTCGCCGGTGGGGTAATTGTGCAGCTTACTGGCTAGGGAGCACCATGTTTTGTATGTCTTAATCCTTCTGACGATAAAAGATAAATATACCGTGCTAGTTCCATCGCTACTCAACATCTGAACCTCTTCAATTATTTCCCCATTTTCGTCAACAGAGTCAATAATTATTGCAGGTACATGCAACTCATCATTTTCCGAAAAAATAAACCGAAACGGCGAGCTTTTAGAAGCTGTGAACCTCTCCCGCATGACTTTCCAAAAAATACGTTTACTCCAGTCTGGGACCCAAGATGGCAAATCCTCCAACGAATCTTGACACCCAAGCTGGTAAAGCACTGCAAGAGATTGGTCCTATTGGGAAGCATATCTGGTGAAATCCCGATACACGTGAGATACTGGCGAAGTATAATTGACAGGAGGGAGATTTCTGAATCCTATTGCACTCAAATATCCGTACAAGCCGTATACTTTATCCCGTGGATTGAAGGAGATTTGCTGGCGGGTGAGTGCCATGATGCTGGTCACAAGTTTGTCCCGAGGGAGCGAGCTTAGATGTAGCTGTGGGTGAACATAAACTCTCAGTCTAGTGTACATACCCAGCTTAACCCATAATGGTGTTGCGTTCGAGAAAGTCTTGAGATCTTTTTGCTCCAAAAAAGCCAGGGGTGAAATTGCGCCTATGAAGTCCGCCCATAGAAGCTCCTCTTTCCCACATACAACGAGTGCCTTCAAACCAAGAACAGCTTCTTGAACAGTCCACATTCGCGTGAACCACCTACCCGGGATATTGGAGTCAGTTTACTTCTTCGAGAAAGTTTAAGAGTCAAGGTTGTCTGGGGAGCAAAGAAAAGTATCTCGTTACTCCCGAAACGACTAGAATAGGGAAAAGTGCTCCGAGCATCTGGGACTCACCCTCGCGAGAAAATCTCTGACATCATGTTTGATGTGTAGGTCCCTGTGTGGCCATATACCTTATTGTTTTCTTCTGCAACAGTGTGAGCATTGCAGCAAGTCTCGAATAGTCCCATACATACCTTCAAACAAAGTTTTGCGGCTTAGCACTGCTTTTCGTGTCGATTCCGGCAACCCTATTTGTTGTATTTCTTCTATCATGTTCCCATGGGTATAGTTGCTGAAGAACGATGGTGTGAGTACAGACTTCCAAACAGGCACTACCAAACTGGCAACCTCTCTAGTATATCGGAAGCTTTCATCACTGGCTTTAAATAAATATGCCTACCTCCTCAAAAAGAGGGTCATCTTGATTGATGGGTTTTTCATTGGTCCGATGGACAAAAAGTGGGATGGTTAGGCGTTCTTTAAAGCATGGGGACGGATTAATAAAGGTCCACGTCACGTTTTATTATCTACACATTTGTTTAGAGTTCGATTCTTGTAATTCTTTCATTCCAAGAAAAGATTTTTGATGTGAACTAGTTCGTATATACTACGGAGGTCTTTAGCAACAGTTGCGACAATAGCTCCCTCAAAATTTTAAGTGCTTCCCCTAAAATCTCGCCTTATATTCTCTAAAATCTTTAACTTCACTTAATAAGTACTAAACTAATTAAATAGATATTAAATTTTAGACTTTAGATTTAGGTTCCTTATAACATAAAGCCTCTTTTAGCTACTTTACTATAGGATTTAGAAGATAAAAGTGTTTTAAGTCCTCTCTAAAAAGAGTCGAGTTCTTCGGTCGCACGCCGAGTCCTCCGGTCGCACACCGAGTCACATAATAGATACTCTTTATCTTAAACTTTTATATTTTATATTTAATTATTAAGTAGAGACTATACTAAGTAGAGACTAGTATAGTCTCTCTCTTAGATATATCTTAAACAAAGTTTTATTTTTATATAACGTGGTTTATCAGGACCCGGATCATATCAGGAACCAGATCAGTTTTCCTTAGCATTAAACTTAGAATTTTAATAAATCAACTATAACATATTAAATTAACTAAAACTACTCGGAATCCGAGGAACTAGATATATCTACAGCCTCTTAACAAGTTCGTACGTTATGACCAGCTTTTCCACAGATTCCACAGTATTGCCTAGACGGTTGACCCTCCTTATGACTACCCCCCGCCGCATATACGTCGCGTCGTGTCTGCTTATCTATATCCTTCTAGGCTATAATGTCCTGTGC
>JAPZOX010001435.1:0-11940 GCA_037952655.1 Hymenoscyphus sp. LP001 | reverse complement strand
GCATGGAATTCAAGTCTTTTACTCTTGCCCTCTGAAGTGCAGCATTGCAACAGTACTAATGGCGTAAACCCGTGTAAAGGAGCTCCCCATCGACGACACTTGGTCTGTATAAAGTCAAAGTTTGTACATACCCCAAGACTTGCACGCTACCCGAAGTACTGGGAATATAGGACAGGCTATGACGGCATATTCTACAGCTGGAAGTTCAAAACCGGAGCAATGCACAGGAGATTCAAACGAGCAAAACGCGCCAATGGCAAGAAGTGGAAAGGGATAAAGTTCACTTGCTCCCTTCTGGGCACGGAGTCTTGTCAAGAGTGGTGGCAGTCGGAGGTCTTACACCTTGTGCCAGAGACAGGGGATCAGCAGAACGCAGAGATCGCGTATTATACATTGAGACCCGTTGCCCGATGCGTACAAGAGAGCAGGGTCTTGATGTTTGAGGATTGTGGACTGCGATGGAATAATCATGACCCCAAGCAAGACCATAACTTTATCATAGAAGAGAGAAGCGTGGGTAGCGAGCCAGAGTACGATTTGGCGGGACTATTTGAGGAAAACCCTTCTCAGCCAGCGGAGCAAAATCAGAATGATGCTGAGATGGACGGAAGAGAGATGGTATTGACTTCTCGGCATCATGGGGAGAAGCAAATGGGACAGTACTTGTATATTCCCAGACAAGAAATCCCAGAAGTGCAACCCCCACTCGGTCCTATTCCATTTTGTATCAACGATCCAGATGCCGACCATTATTGAAGATAGATAGTATTTTGAGCTTGCTTGAGGTGTGATGAGATAGATTAGCCAGAAACCAAATAAAACAAGAGTAAACCTAGTTCTCCCAATTCGACGTAGACTCGCGGTAGACAAAAAAGTGTGAAAAAAGATGGCACCACAATTTGCAACCCAACCGTACTAAAACCGCGACGCAATAAATCTACAGCGAATAATCTTAAAAATACAACAGAAATTTAAATATATGTGCAAAGACTTACTTTGGCCTTTCTAAAAATCTTTTATATTCTTTTCGTCGAGTTGTACGTGTTGACATTTCTTGTAGAATGAAGTTATTTTGTCAACGTACCGGGAGGTAGAGCGATCCCTTTACCGGGATTTATCCGTGACCCTTCTCGCATTATTTCGACCCACTTCATACGTTTGATGTTGCACGTTACAGCAACAATGTAAATACCGTGGAACGCGCCACAGAGACATCTCCAAGGAAAAGAGCAGCATTCACCGGGGATGCCTTCGTTTTTCAACTTCCAGCAAGGCAGCGATCCCCGCGGCGCGACCAACGACAGCTCCCCTCTCCTCGGTCGCTTTCGCGCCGTCCCAGACACGCAACGAAGGGGGAGGAGGAATAGTTTGCTGCCAAATCTGAGTTCGGGGCGCGGCTTTGGGAGGGGATATGGCAGTTTATTTGGGGGGAGTAGGGAGAGGTTGGGCGATGGGGAGAGCGAGGTGGATAGCTCGGATGACGAAGAGGACGTGATGAGGAGATGGACGAGGACCTCGAAAGATCTTTGGGTTGAGCCGAAGCAGGCTGCTGTTGCGAGGGTGGTGGATAAATGGTGGACGAGATGGGCGGTGTTGATTATTATGCCGGCATTTTTGGTGAGTCGCAATATATCTTTTGCCAAAAGAAACCCGTCTTCAAATACCTTTATATTCAACTGCTGATTTGAAACTCTAGGCTGTCGCATGGTGTGCTATTCCATTTCCCAAATACGACTTGCCGGACGACGACGATTGGGATGTGCCTGTTGACCCAGGGGCATCAGGACATAAAATACCTGGACACGGAGAAGCTAGAGTCGAAATCAACTTCTGGTTCTTCTTGTTTGTCTACTACGGCTTCTACAACATAACGGCATTGCTATGGATCACAAAAGTTTTCAACATATACAGTCTGAATTGGTGGCCGCAGAGTTTGGGGCTTCCCTTTACAATATCTGCGATAGCAGTAATCTCGATCGTGGTCCCAATACCCATCTATTATTTCCCGGATTCGAGATATTTGACAAACCACAACACTACTTGGATATGCTGGACATTTTTCACGATGGCCATGCCTCTTCTGATAGCTTTTACCATTCTCCTCAATCACGAACGTCACCTTGGACTTCGCCAATCTCTTTCCGAAACCCAACGAATATTTACCTCGTCTTGGTGGACTGGGGATGGGGATACAATCGGTGCGCGAAATCGTCCAAGGAGACCTCCCGTTACGCAATCGCTTTTCGATCCGAATTCTTCTCTTGAAGTTGCCCTTGCGACGGATTCTACAAATAGGGAACGTTTGGCTATGAGAAAGCGTTGGATTCCGGCTAGTTTTGTCAGGTTCATTTGGTTTTGCACTGCCTTGTTTATTGGGATGATGGCATACGTTTTGGGAGAGGCGTACGCGGAAGTGTATCTGCGAACTCTGCCCCACAATACTTTGCACACAATTCTTTATGTGTACAGTTGGGTGGTGACAGTACATTTGCTGGATGGCCTAGTTGGATGGATCCTCGGCGGTGACGAGGGCGAGAGGGTAGGCAGTTACCCTCTCGGCTGGATCTTCAAATTGTAAGCTACCCAATTCTTTGATACTAATGAACATTGCTAATGCTTCCCAGATACTTCGCCCTAACATATCAAACCTACGTCCGCGCCCTCTACGCTCGTCTCCGATCCCCCGAACAATTCATCTACCTCCAAATCCTATCCTCCTCCTTCCTCATAATCTTCCTTCCCCTCACGATTTCGAAACCCTTCCATTTCATATTGAAGTTACTCTCCCTAAACGGCCAAACCCTCCCCGCCTACCAAAAATTCTGCGCCCGAAACGTTTTCATCCGCGGAATAGCAGAAAACGTCTCCATGCTCGCATTCCTAGGTTCCATCCTCGTTCTCCATTACGGAACGAATAAAGATGTATATCCTTATTTCGCTTTCGAACAAGAACCCTCACTCCCACCTCCACCTGGGTCTGATCAGACAAATCTGCCTATTGGTGGGGGAGAAAGATATAATTTTTCTTTGACGCTTTGGGCTTCTATGATTACGTGGGGATGCGAAATTGCTGCGGGCTGGGTGACGAGGAGGATATTGTGGTATGGATGGAATATCGATGTTACGGGGGAGGCGAAGGCTGATATGGGGCTTTTGCCAGAACTGTTGCCTACCGGGGTTGTGGTTATGGTTCATGTGTTGCAGAATATGATTTTTTCGATTGCGAGGATTAGGTTTCATTGATGATAGAGAACTTGGGCGCGGGGAGAAATGGAGAGGGCAGAGTGGATGGATTTTTGGATGGGATCGCACTGAGCTTTTTTTTTGAGCGTGGAGTTGGAGGTTTGGTTTTTTCTATACCCGATATATTTTTGTGTTTCTTGTTTTGCTTCTTTTTGCTTAGCTTAGAGCGTTTACATTAATCATCTACTGAAGAGAGAATTGAGTTTGAATTTTGTTCGCCTGACGACGTCCAGTAATCCCGCCGTTGAAGAAAAACATTGAGACCATGTCGGCTACATCCAATATCCTCCCCACCCCGTTCTCACTCAGTCGCTTAGGTATCATAATTCTGTCTACCTTTATACTACTACAAATACTCTACTTTTCATATATTCTTACCTCGATCGAGGGGAGGTAGCAGTCGCTGCAGGATTACTACTTAACAAGGGAAATTCAAGCTAGAATTTTGCAAGATTGTAAGTATGAAACAATAAACAATAAATACTGAGTTTACGAGATAAACATTGTCAGAAACTTGCAGGAGGAATTCTTGTTGCTCAATTGGGCTTTCAGTGGCTGGACATTTTCTCCCGCGTGCTATTTCTGTTCCTTCCTAGAGCAGGCAATAATTAAGGCTAAAGGTCTACTTCATCCCACCCCTGAGGTGAAGGGAAATGACTTACTTCACCGGGAAGATTGGGAAAGAGAGTGAATTTCTGGCGGCGATTATTCTCATATGGCCACTCAACCATCCTAAACCCAGGACTTGCAAAGTTTCCCTCGCATGGTTCCCCAGAATTAAGACAAGGTCTAGGTACGGTCTGCCACATATCTAGATAGAAGTTAGGACATTTTAAAGAGATCTTGAGAAGGTCTTCAACTTACCAGGGTCATAAACATCCCAGTTGGGCTGAATGACTTTTTCCTCTTGCTCAAGGATGGAGTTGACAGGTTCTGTCTGCTCGGCAGGATGTGCAAGGCTCGTTTCTAGGGAGTGACGCGGAGGTTGTGGTTTCCTTGGTAACTTCACTTGTGCTTTCAGGAGTATCTACGGCTGTGTTAATGTGGGTTAATGCACAGGTAAATAGAAATAAATGCAGCGTAAGTAGAACCAACAATCTTACCTGGTTTTGGCGGAGCAGAATTTCTGCCCTGGGCGTCTTAACTATCCATGATTACGTGTATAAAATGAGTGTGATAGATGGTTCTCAGAATATGGCTTCAAAACCAAGTTTGTGTGGGTGGCTTTTGTGAGGAAGCAGCTGGGTGGTGTTAGCCAGGAAGTTATGTCAAAATTATCAGCAGCTGGAAAAAGAGGAGTTTATTTATGCACCTGCCAAGGCTGTGTTGTTTCACCAACTCTTTTATGTCATTGTAAACAGAAAATTATAGCAAGGTGCTAGTGAATCACAAAAGTGAATGGCCATGTGATATGAACTAACAGCTTCCTCCTGATAAAGATGAATTAGAACGGATTATTTAGCTTTCCCCATATAAAAGAGAGCTTCTGACAATAAAACGTAATGCGAAGTTATTGTCATTTGAACAGAAACAGAAACATCAATCTCCTGAGAATCCACCCCACTTAGAAGTTTGACAACATAAATCCTAGTTTTTTGTTTTCAAAGGTTATTTTATGAGTTACGTCTTACTGATGCGTTCGTTAGGTATTTAAATGTCAGCAGGATTCCTCAACCCATACATATTGTCATATTAAGCAAAAACGCAAAGCAGGGTCAAAAGGAGTTGATAATTAAATTCATTGTCGACGATCAATGCTTATTATCAATATCTTTATTGAAAGCATGGTACTCTGTTATCAAGGATGAGAATTACCAGCGAAGTGAGGTTTATATTGCAAATATAGCAAGCTAAATTCAAGATTTGCTTATGGTCATATGAGTTGTTCTCCTGCATGTTCAAATGTTTTCCACAGTTCGTCCTCCAGTTTAGCAAACTACAAAATTTAAAACCACGTTGGATGCTGCAAGGTCAATATTAGAGAGGATGCTATACTATTCAGAAGCCACAACTCTGCACCTCTTCTTACCTATGTAAGATCTTACCATGGGAAATTCCATATCACGTGCCATGATCAATTCAACGCAGCCCCAAGAAGTCTCAAATCTCTAATATGGCGCTCTGATATTCATTAATACCACTTTCTGTCTACTTCCTCCTATACTACGTCCCTTGGCTTGCTCTGAAATCCCGTCTTCAAATCGCCCGAAAATGCCTTCATGCAAACCCCTACTTGACACCTCTTGGTTCCCGAGGAATATCTTTGAAGTAAACATGCCCTGCACTATTGATGGCAACAGGTTTTAAAAAAAAATACTGCAGATTCGAGTCGATGTCATCACCAGCAGAGATTTCAGAATCACCAGCTAGAACATTTGATGTGTTCCTCTGAACCCAGTAATATACCTCCCCAAACTTCTCCAGCATACCTATGAAAGATGTATGGATTTTAACATCTTTCCATACTTCCTTGTCTTCGTTGGTGTCATGTGTGATTTGTTTCTGCAACTTTTTAGCCCAATTCAACCAGAAGTCGAGACAATCACTATCCTGAGTAAATTCAACAAAGCGCGCTTTGCTAGGTGGACTGAAGCCGCCAATATCATAAAAATAAGCACGATGAAATGAATTTGCATCATTTTTTTGTTTGATGTTGCTGTGTTTGAGATCGTGGATGTCGAAGAGATGTTTTTTCTCCGGTAAGCTTGACGGGCAATATTTGTCGCTCATTTCATTCGTAACCAAATGGAAGTTTTGTAAAGCTGGGCAATGCTTCATCAACCAATCAAGAACGAGGTATCCACGAGAAACCTGAGGCGATCGACGGAAATGCGGGCTGGGAAGCCATTCTGTTGCGAAATTTTGGATGCGAGATAGATTAATTTTGATTTCTTCTTCACAGGCCATTCTGAAGGTAGTACTGTCCATCAGCAGGGTATCTCGAGCTTCATCGATATAAACCGGGCCCTGAGAGAAAAGAGGCTGTTCTTCGGAATCGCGAACGTCTATTTGCAGTTGACGATAATGAGCCTTGTATATTTTACCAGACTCGTCGCATAAGTCAAAAAATGTTTGTATGTCGTCTGAAGCTGCTCTATATGCATCCAACCCTTTCATATTACTAGTAACTTTGATCACGGCAGATTCCGGCAAGGTATGCTCCCATACGAGGAGTTGTAGTTCCTTGGGTAGTTTTCGAAAAAGTGTAAAGACTTGATTTGTGGATCGGGACGGCCATTTGAAATAATGGTGGTCTGCTGAACGAAGAACGTTGGGATCGGACGAGTTGCCGAGTATGACGTTTGCTTTGCAAAGCTTCCATTTTTCTAGAGAATGTTAAAACTGCTCTTGAAATTTGAAGGGGGTTGATTCTTACTTTCAAACAAAACTTTGAAGTCCCTATTTTCTGGGGTCCAAGGAATAACGCTCTGTTCTTCGTTGTTTATTTTTGATTTTTCCTTGTATTGACATTTGTTGGTCAAATAAGTAGCAGTGGTAACTGTTCCCCATTCAGCCTTATCAGAAGCCATCTTGTTGGGGTTTGTTGGCTGTGGCTAGCACAGAAACTGTTTTGAGGAGCTTCTGCTTGGTGTGGATAGCTGTGGTTCAAGATCTGAAGAAACAACAGTTGTTGAAGGGGCTGAGTTGGATTGGGAGTTATTTTGGTGTCCTGTGACTCCTTTTGAAGACAAGGGGGTGTTCAAACTGCATTCACTTAAGACTAGTCAGACTGAAAATAACGTTTACATCACAAATTATGAAGCTAAGACTTAACAAAAAAACTGGAAACAAAGTGTATATTTTACGGTGGATAAAGGTATGGGCTGCCATAAAGGAAGATTTTATTCCTGGTGAGATTCTTCCTTCAGTGGATTAATATCCCTTTCGATGCACTATCAACAGGGTCTAGTTAATAGTGTATCGTTTTTTGACAGAAGATCAAAGTTATATGGCATACCCACTTTCCTTTGAAAATTGCAACCTCGGTCCTATCAAGGCTTCCAACCACCTGTTCGTGTCTTAAATAGCCCTTGAGGATCTACATCCTCAGCGACAGATTTCGCCAAGGCCCTGCTTTCAGGTCGTAGACGCCCCCAGTAGTCTTCGCGGAAGAATCCATAGTTCATGAAGAGAGGCAGATATGCTTCTGGTAGTTTTCCTTCTGCTTGCCACGCCAGCACTCTTTCGCGAATTCCGCCGTAAGTTGCTTCTTGTGTGTCTGCCATTCGCTCATACTCTGTCTGAGGGATGAAGCCTACAGCATCACAGAGTCAGCATGCCTCCTTGCAAATATTCAAGGAGCAGGGGTAGTTAGAGTCTCTAGAACTATTACAAAAAGTTCAAAAATAAGAAATGTCTCAACTCCAGAATTTACCCCAACGAAATCATTTTACTCGAAGAAATTTTACTCACTGTAATTCAACTCCAGGATTATGCGATCGACAGAGTCATCGGCGTCGATCAGGTCGGGGCTACGAGCCCGGGCTTCTTGAGCGATTCGTTTCGAGAATGGCTGCATTTCATGGAGTGTCAGTGAAACCCTTGCAGGGTCATTCTTAAGCTTCTTCACAGAGAACAGCCGGCATATAGGCCTTCCCGTTCAAAGGATTGATTGACATACCTGCCACGCGATACTTGCAACTATTCCTGGGACGTCTAGCACAGTGCTGGAAACATTCCGCCAGTGTGCGTGAAGTCCTTCCATCACTTCTACACCATTGCTAGCCGAAGGCAAGGGGATTGTCTCAGTCCCAATATCCACAACCGAGCCTTTTATAACAACCCAATTGCTAAAAGCCATAAGGTCAGCATACGTACGAGTGCGACAAGTGTTGAGGAGCGGTGCAAGATCGACATTCGTAAAGTTGTCAAAAGTCCCTGATGGGGCCACTGGTCCATCGTAAAACAGAAATATAATCCACGAGTCGATGATGTTGACATTGGCACGCTCTGCTGTGACGATCACGGCTGCTTTATCGTCTTGATTGTACTCGGTAAAATCCCGCACTGCCTTCAACAACTGTGCATCAGTGTTGGGACCCCTCAAGAAGACCAGGTTTCCGCCGTAGACATCCCCCTGAGGGTGTGCTTGAAGTCGATAATTGGTAACGATTCCGAAATTGTTTCCGCCTCCTTTCAAAGACTTGAACAGATCTGGTTGTGAGGCTCCAGAAACATTTGCAATGGTTCCATTTGCGAGGACCAGCTCATATTCGAGAACTGATGAGGCTGCCCAACCATATTGGGTTGACATGTAAGAAAGACCACCTCCTAACACCAACCCACCCACTCCTGTGTTACCAATTCGGCCACCAACAAATGTCCAACCACTTCCCTGTAACTTGGCCGATATGCTGTCGAGCCTATTTCCTGGACCAACATCAACAATTCCCGTAACCGGGTCCAAATTCGCTTGGTCGAGGCTTTCGGTTGAAATGAGAGGACCGCCTGAGACACTCGAGAAGTAGTTATTGGGATTGTGCCCGCCGGATTTGACAGCAAATTGCTCTGTATTCTCGTTGAGTGCTTTGATGATGGTTGCTACCTCATCGGCGGATTTGGGGAAAATGATACACGAAGGAAGAAGCGCTTGACATGTTGTGGACCACTATGAAACATCAGTATTTGACCTGGTCACCAACGAAGACTTAAAATAATCTTTTTACCAATTGGAAGAAGGGTGCTAGGAAATAAAAATGATATTTCTACTCACGTATTTACTCTGCTCATTAATATATCCTAATGAAAGAGGGCGAGTGACATTGATATATCCGAGGGCCTCAACGGAGGAGCATGTATCGGCAGATACTCCAACAAACAGAACTGTAAGGGAAACAACAAAGAGAAGGCGCAGCATCTTGTATTTCAAAATAAGTTGAGAAGTGTTCTGATGTATGTATGGAATGGCAACTTTAATTGACTGTGAAAGACTCCATTCTAGATGGTTTAAACATCTTCGTTGTTTTAGTACAAAACTAGCATCATCATAATGGACATTTCTATAGCTCCAGTGATGTAGGAGGTCAAAAATCCATTTACCGTTTGAGATCAGAGTAGCATTAAAGCAAGGTACTAGAACCATAATGTATTGACATACCTCTGGAAACAAACACGGAAGTACACTCCATAATTCCCAATCTGAAAGTTGCTGCCTGTGGCCCCAACTTGGCAAGGTAAACCAAGCCTCAAAGTAGGATTCTATTGGATGGATAGTCAAACCAAAACTACAAACGGTTGAGTTACTCAATACTTCATTCAGCCTATTTTTGTTCCAATATCTTATATGCATGACTTCTGCATGTAACTTTGCCATTGCATATATGCCGTTTTTCAGCACTTGGCAAATGCCGTCTTACAAACACAACAGACTGCTTTGGTAAGTAATGTAACCCTAAGAATGTTTCGCGTGACCTTAGAAATGCCTTCTTGCAAGAAAATTGGATAACTAGCTGTGCCGCTGACGTGCGACCTGAAATTTTCTAACTTTTTCCTCAGTTCTCTACTTTGCACCTCGTAATTTCTTGTTTCCAATGCTCTGCCTATAGAAAATTTCCTGGTATAACGACCTCTACTGAACTCAAAGTGGTCGAGATCGACAAACAAACGAATCGGAAGGATTCAAAGCTGGTTTAAATTGGGATTCAATAAAAGAGAAAACCTAAAATCTCGCGAAATGGAGTAATGATCAACGTACTATACTCTTCTTGTGATCAGAAGAAGAATGCAGGATGTATGTCTTAGAATTGAAGGCTAAACAAATTCCTTGGCTAGGAATACATCTGAAAATCTTCCGGCTAGATGAGGGGTGAGTGAGTGTTGTAGTGCAAAACAGTCAGCAGGATGCATCGCCACTGTTGGTCAGCTGCCCATGGTCTCACTTCAAGTTTTTACTTGTGTAGTCACGTACCTAGAATCTTTTTGAAACTCATCAGCTTCTTGAGGGCAGAAGAAAGAATAAAGCTTGAATCGCAGGCCTCATGTGGGATAGTTTGATACACAAATCAACTTCGTGACAATTGAACGTTCCAAGTACCTACCCATATTGCAATATGCACAAGTGAAACAAGAACCGGATCTGTCTACGGCACTACTTGCTCACCGTGGACGAAATCAGACCCAAACATTCCCGTATTTCTCTCAAACCAGCAAAATTGATGTTTGGAATTCGTTCCCCTCGTCGATTTTATAGATGTTGATACCACATACGCCAAGATCCGATATCGGATTTGAAATTTTCCTCGTTTAGTGGGTCATCTCGCGGTAGACATTAAAGGTAAATACTTGTTGTTCTAACCTTAATTACTAGATACTTTAGGACAATTAAAGTTAATTGTTTTAAAACACCTAGGTCAATATTTAAAATGTTTTGAATATTTGGAATGGTTACCTTAAAGTACCCTACAAAGCTAGAACAACGTGAGCTAGGTCTAAACATGATCTAAATACTGCCGCTTTACTATCCATCGCCAGGCCATGTCCCGAGTTACTCCCAACCCTCAACGCATTTTAATATCATTTTCCCAGATATGTAAGTATTGCGCTTCTCATGGTATTGATTTTCTTGGAATTTGTTTTACTTAAAATATCCCTGCAGTTACTGGAACTGAGTGAGGTGTTCGGAATTCCCCGTGTCTGGAAGGGGAAAGGTGAAAGGGAACGAAACCATCCTAGCCATGTTATGAAGCAAAAATAAGTTTCAGGATAATCAACATGGACTTTTTTGGAAATGTTCAAGTTCCTGGGTTCTAACGAACTTGAAAAAGGGTATCAACCAACAGACTGACCCGAAATAAAACGAAGACTTGTGCCGCATGCACAGGTTTGCTTCAACACGGCAGTATTGAACCTCCATTCGGGAAATCTAAAACGAACTGAAGAATAATCTCTTGCTTATGTTGGTAGAATCCTTAACTTCCAATTATTGCCCACCTCTGTGCCCTTTATTTATAGCCAGAGTTTCTTTCCAGGTTGTGGAGAACTGAATTCTAGCGAGAGGCAAAGACCATTACCTTTTCAAGAGAGGAACTACACATTCAGAAGCAAGATTTTAATCTACCGAATATAGATAATATTTGTTTCAAAGAGTGGAAAATTCTCGTCTTTCTAGTTCTGATATTTATCTAGCTAGAAATCCACGGAGAGTCACTCCGCCTCCGTGAATGTAAGTCCTTCTTACACGTCGAGAAGTTTCCATAATTTTACAATAACAAAGATCACGCCAGTCAGACTTTGATTCCGACAAAGAAGAGAGAACCAACATCCACACAAAAGACCCGCAACGGTACACGTGAGCGCCAATTTCGAGTATAAATTCATCTTCCTCTCCTTTGCAATTTTCATTCTCAAACAACAAATTTTGACGACAAATCAAAACTACTTTCAACAACACTTCAGTGGCTACAATAATGTCATCATCCGGAAATCCTTCTATTCTTAAGGACTGGCAGGCGAAGGAAGATTTCAACAAGCAGCTGGAAGAAAGGAGGAAGGAGCAGAAAGAAAAGGAAGAGAAAGAACGTGCGGCAAAAGCAAAGGAGATAGCGGAAAACAAAGTAAAAGAAATGGGTAAATGGTTCAAGGAAACTCATGGGGGGGGGGGGAACATTCTGTTTGCCCGGTTTAGTCTTACCTATGTGCTTAAATCGACTGCTTGGGGGGGTATTGGTTTTTACAAACTTTAGGTTTATAATATTGGTA